>WSXT02128833.1:0-10756 GCA_011762715.2 Neuroterus valhalla
CTAATCCTGTTACAGAACATGTTCTTTTCTGTTCTAGAACTGTTACATCACAGTTACAGAACAGTGTCCGCTGGGTTGTTTTAAATGATGTGTAAAAAATATTCTTCTTTATCGCTCTCAGGGTAAAAGGAACTGAATATCATTCTTATCATTCTTCTCCGATTTTTTCTCAGGCCTAATTAATTATTTTCTATATATAGGAATCACCAGCATGAACATAGTATCAGATAATAACTAATATTTACACATATTAGTGCTTTTCTTAGTGAGGAAGACTAAATATGTGTGCTCTCCCAGGCCAGATGGTCTTCAATTTTCTTATCAAAATAAACTCACTCTATCTTTAGATTGATTCAAACAACTTTTTATATCCGGGGATACGCCTCTAATTGGAAATATTTACCAATATAACAGAATCATTGCGTTATCCATAGTGCCTCTCGCACGGGTTTTATCGCAAATTTCACCCAATTATCAGCAGCGTTTCATAATCTGAGATACAAGTTCATGGCCAACTTTTGAAGCGTGAGTTTTTAAAAAAATATGTTGGATGGAGAGAGGAGAAATTAAGTATTGTCTTTCTAGAAAATCAATGATAAATTTAAAAACTGAAGAAATAATCCTTTTATTCGTGTTATTTTTAGTTTTAATAAGCGTAACACATAATGTACAAGAATAATACAGAAAAATAATCGCTTACACTCGTTTTTGTCGTTGTATGTGTACGACGCGATTTTTCTTGCATTTATCAAACCAGACACGAACATGCACAACTATATTGTTAGTAACGCCAATTATTTTAATAGTGTATGGCACGAGACAATTATCATACATGTAAAGTATCACAAAAAAAACGCAAGGATACCCCTAAAATATAATGAAGGCCTAGGAAACTTCAATTTAAATAAGTATTCTATTTAAATTTACTTCGATCAATATCAGTCCCATCATCACCATTTTTCTCCCAAAATCGCTTTTTGAAATCTAATTCACCCTTTAGTCAAAAAAGAGTGATCGTAATTTGTTAAAAATTATTTTTATAATACAAGTTTTGATAGTCGTCCCGAAAATTTCGAGACTGATCGATTTCTCTTCCCTCCAATTCCTTTAAATTCTTCAGGACGACTAGACACAACCTTCAAAATGATCAAAATTTCTTTGAGAATTCACTCTGATTTTTTGAATGATGCGGAAAGATTGGGATTTTCGGGAGAAAAACTGTCATGTCAAACTATTACATCCTTATTCTCATTATTAGCTCTACGTTTTTATTTTCTAAAGTTAAGTTTTCGGGTGCCTCTATATCCATTCTGAAATAAAAACTTGTATTTTAGGAAGAATATGACAGTTCCTGACAGGTTTCCATACGCTTCAGCAATTTTCCGGTATTGTTCGGATCTTTTTACATTTCATAAGAAAAAATTGTCTAAATGATTGAATAAGGATACAGGATATAAATAATGAAATAACTTTGCAAACTAATGTGAAAGCTAGTCCAACCTTTGTATAAAAGGTGAAAATCTGGTTTCTTCTACGGCTCAAGTTTTCCTTTTTTACATTTCTCTATTTCCTACAACTTTGCTATACAAAACTTCCATTTGGCTATACAGAAGAATCTTTGTGTAAAATATTTATTTTCCTTCTGGCAAGCATCAATGAAACGTTTTTCAAAATCTACTGTGATATGTCCTATGGGCTAAATCAAGTTTCAAAAACTCCTTCTCCTTCCCTTAATTGAGGGAATTTTCGAAAAGTATATCGTAATTGTTACCTAGGCAGAAAAATTATTATAAATTTACACGAAAATTTAAAAAATTAGGTTTCTTTTCCGAAAAGGAAGCTAAAAGACATCCAGTTTGTGTAAGAGAATTCTGGAGATGCAGTCAATTTTGATAGAACAAATTTTGAAATCATTTCTCATTTTTGAATTTCAGAACTTTTACATATCATAAAATTATAAATAATTTATTAATGTTGAGTAAGCTACGATCATTGACATGATTTACTCCAGCTTGAATGAAATTGATTTTAATTTCTAACTACCCTTGCACAAATTATAATCATTGAATGTTTAATATCTTACATTTCAAATTCAAAATTGGAGAATACATCAAAACATAAGCTTGTGATTCAAAATAATTTATAATAAAACGTGATATATTTCAAAATATTATAAAGATTTTGTTCAATAAAACGGCACATTAAATAGCACCGTGTCATGGATCCATTGCACAAAATTACTTATCACAGTAATCTTACATTTACTATAAAAGTGAAAATAAATATATTTTTGAAACAGATTGCTTCTTTGAAATACGAATAAAAAATGAAGAAGAATTTTAAAAATCTTGAGGTATTTGAAGTAATTGTAGATTGTTTTCCTTTTTTTATCTCACGATTCTGAATTTAATTCCCCATTTATAGCAGTTCTAACATAATTCAATTCTTTTTTTGTAGACATGAATTATTTGTGAAAAAAATCCATATTTGTTTTCTCGGTGATTATAGTTGGTACATTTCGAAGTGATTCTCTTTTGGTGGAATGTTGGTGTTGTAAAGGGGAATATTCAATACCTTCGACTTAAAAAGGAAACTCACCGGTAACTTTCGAAATTTAGAAGTCATTTTAAAATGATCTTAATCGAAATAGAATTTTCGGAAAATGATTTTTTCACAGAGCAACCTAAATGAAGAATTTAAAGCAGTTAATTAAATATTTTAAGAAGCCTAAAAACTATCCTGCCTGCAGAAATTTGCGCTTTTATGTGAGTTTCTTCTGGTTCAATATTTCTTTTTCAAGTACAGAAGACTTCCGTTTAGCTAAACTCTCGTTTAGCTGAACTTCCATTTACCTGAACGCTTCCACGCTCGTTTAGCTGAACTCGAGCGGCCCCCTCTACCCCCACTACACTCGAGTAGACACGGCAACTGATGGTAGCAACCAATTAGAAGTCACCTCAAGAAACACCCATGCGGAGGAAGACAATGGTGGGAATTTCCCCCGAGTTCAGCTAAACGAACGCTTATGTCGCGTAGCGGTTCAGCTAAACGGAAGTCTTTTGTAGATTAAATTAATGAGCGGCAGTGCCAAGTGGATATAGAAAGTGTGTCATCTTATAGAAAGTAAATACTAAACTGAAATGGGATTTTATTCGTAAACTACTTGATCAATATACTGATTAGTGGAAGAGAAAAAAGTGTTCGACTTCATCTTCCCTCTAATCCCTTCTTTGGAACTTGGTCAGTCTTAGTCTCCCGCCTATTTTCGAAATTCAAGTAAAAATATTTGCCTTCAGATAAAGTTCCTCAGAAATCATTAGAAATCGTTTTTGAATATTGGAAGTCTGTTTTTTAAATTTATTGTTTGGAGTAGAAAACGAGAGATACTTATTTATTAATAGAATACTCAAATTTATAAAAGTAAAAAATATGATGGAGCTTACAAAACTCCTGCAATTATTGCTCTCACAGCTTACAGAAATGTGTAAAGAGAATGGGACTGTGATCAAGACTTTGATGAGAATAAGGAACTAATATCAGTTTCGTAAAAATCAATTCAAAGATCATTTTAGTTCGAACCAGAAGATACGAACATCAACACGAGTTGCACCTTGATTAAATACAAATTCTTTGATACAATACAGGGGTGTCCAACACAAAGTTGGCGCGCTTCTCCTTTCTTCCCCTTCTCCGAGCGCTTCATCGAGAATTCTCTGCTCACCGCATGAACGCATCAAAGGTGGCAAGAAGAAGGATTGACGAGTGACAGTTATTAACACCGTCGCTCACGCGTTGGACACCTCCCATATAATATAATAGTCATAATATAATAATACGACTGAATTACAGTTGACATTAACTGATAGAAGTAGTAGTCTTAAATTCTATAGTGCCCTATGACAAATGAGTGCTAGCACACAACCTGGACTGTTCATATCAGAGATTCATTCATGGAAAAGCCCTAGTCTTTCATTTTTTCTCTTTTTGTAATAATATGACACGCACACTTTCATTTTTCTTGTATCGGGAACTGATGCACCATTGTTAATAAGCTACCATTGTACAGGCCGAAAAATCAGTGTCAAATTCAGATTTAAACTCCTGTTGCAGGAAATGACTTAATACATTTTAAAAGCCATCTTTGGCTCGATTTTCCTTCAGAGAAAAAAGTATGTTTTTTTTTCTTAGATTAAGGAAGATTTATTACCACACTTCACATTTATGAACGGGGTTCATTTTCGAACCTTTTGGACAATTGAATTCAGTGGCGAATTCCGCGAGGTTTGATAGGGGACCTATGACTCGAAATTTAGCAGGACAGTGAGAATCCTTCTCTATCTGGAGGCCGATTGCCTCGGAGGTTACCGCAGAGCACCATACCTGTCAATTAATTATTCCATTAGAATTTTATATCTTTTTGTAATATGTGAGATATTTCAAGCTTTGTTAACAAAAATCATCTCCTGCATAAATATGTCTCAAGAATTATAATATATATTATAAATTAATATTAATAATAAAGTCTAACAAATGTTTGAAAAAAATGTTTACCAAAGCCTATTGATGTTGACCAAGGCCGAGTGGTGGCGCCACCCATGTTCGTAGGCTACCCGACAAAATACACGGCAAACATGTAAACGTTGATCAATTTTGATTAAATAAACAGTATTGAATGATTATTTTGCGATTTTTTTAAAAAAGAATTCAAGTTATATTTTTGGAATTCCTAAACATTAGTATCAGTGTCGAGAAAATGGTTAACCGTATATGATTGAACCGAAAATCTGGATATCCCAACAATTGCGAGGAAGAAAAAGCCAGCGAAATTGTTTTTTTTTTTTTAAGCGCCAAGCGATATAAAATTCTTCAAACTATCTCTGGGAAAAAGCAATTAATGAGAAGATTATAAATTGAGATAATTTGGATTTCAGTGGATGCATTGGAGTGTTTTGTTCAAATTTTATCTTCAAACTCTACTTTTTTTATTTCTAGGAATTCGGTGATTGAATTTAAATAAACTTCAATTGGATTCTAATGAATTCAGAAAAATTGGATTAATTTCATCAAAATTGGATTGAATCTATCAAAACTGAACAGATCCCAACAAAATTGGAGTGAGTATAGAGGGATCCAAGGGGAATAAGTAAAATTCAATTAGATTCATAAGAATTCAAGGTGATTTTGGAGACAAATTCAAGTGAAATTCAGGATAAAATAAATGACAACTTATGAAGAGAATTCATCAGTGAATTTAGAAGATTTTAAGAGTGTTCAGGCATTCAAAAGAATTGTCGAGAATTCCGAAAAGTTCAAAATAATTTAGAACGAATTAATATGAACTTAAGATGAATCCAAACAATGGCAAACAATTTCCTACAATCTTTTCAAATCTTCGGAACCCTGAAAAGTCCCTCAATTCTTGTGAATAAAGTCTCCGAAATTCATAAACATATCATGAAATTTCGTGAAATTCTAAGAGAGGTTATGATATATTTTTCTTCAATACGGGAAAACTCATCAAAATACTTTAAGCTTTTGAAATCCCTTAAAATCATTGAAATCCTCGAAAAGGTCATAAGATACTTCGGGATCTACTAAAATATCTTCAAACTCTACAGGTCCTGAAAAATTGTTGTGTATCATGTGAAACTATAGGAAATTCTCCACAACTCCCTTGAATTTATTAGGATTCACAGAAATCCCTTGACATTTTTCAGATCTTCCCCAAATACTTTAGAAATTTTTCCGAATTTCCCAGCTTACCCTCAAATATTTGAAAACCTTTCTTCTATTTTGATTTTTGAAATCCCTTGAAACTTCTTAACCCACCTTGATAATTCATTGGAAGTTTTTTTTAATTCCCTAGAATCTTTCAAATCCTTTGGAATACTTTTGAATGATTTAAATCTGTTAACAATTCTTGGCATATTTAAAAATAATCATAAAATTTTGTGAAAGTGACACCTATTCCAAAACAATTGGATTCAAGCTCTGATCTTTCTCGAAATCTGGTGAACCAACCTTCGTAAAATCTCCGCAAGATCTTTTAAACCTTTGGAATCTTCCTGAAATCTTCGTGAAATATTTCAGAATCTCTGAAATCTTCATAAAAACTAGGTACTAAAATTTTTTTAATCTTTGAAATATTCGAAATCTCTGGATTTTTATATATTTTTCTATCTATACGATTAGGTTGTAAAGCATCTGTGAGCTGTATCTTGCCCTTTGAGTTTTTTTAGATCCAACTCATATATTTTTGTACATTCTGTTTCTTGGTTGGCAACTTTATAAAGATTTATTATTATTATTATTATTATTATTATCTCCAAAAAAAAAAAAAAAAAATTCAGTTCAAGATTGAATAAGAAACTGAAAATGGCAATTTCCTACTTATTTATATGTATTACAGTATTTTCATTATTTTAACAAGATTGTTACACTTAACTCAATAAATAAATTTTCAACGAAATTCCTGGATTTTTGAACTACACGGATTAAGCTTCATGCAAAAAAAAAAATAATTTTGTACCAATAGACGAATTCCAAACTGAAGAACATAAGTTTTGAACAAAAATGGAACAATTAAATTTCCGTTTACAAAATTTCTTCCCAACAAGAAAGTAAACGAATTCTCAACTAGTTGATTCCATCAAGAAAAGACCAAATCTTTAGAGAATAATTAAATCATGAACCAATTAGAGGACTTTTTAACGAAATACCAACAAATTTTTCACCATTTTTTACCTTACAAGACGAATTTTCAGAAAAACTTTCTGAAGCCAAAAAGAAATTTTTTATCAACAGAACAGTTATGAGTTTTTAGCAAGAAAAAATTAGTTTATAACCAAATAGTTGATTTTATATCAAATTTTCGAATTTCAAGCTAAAAAGGTCAATTTCCTACACAAATATCGAATTTTCAACACCAAAAAATAATCTCTAACTAAAATATTCATTTTCCACGAGATATTTCATTATGTATTTCAAAAAAATTTCAATTTTTACCCAACTAGCTAAATTCCCCGCCAAAATAGTTGAATCGTCTAACAAAAATATAAAGTTCCAACCAAAAAGGTAATTTCTGACAGAATAGTTAAATTTTCTACCGAATTGTTGCTATTTTAGACTTAGACGAACTTCGTACAGGAAAATTGGAATTTCAAACAAGTAATATTTTTTTTTTACTTGAAAATTGTATTTTCCATTCGAAATTCAGTATTCGCATAAATAGTTTGAGTTTTGAACAAAAAGTTCAATTTGCTACCAAAATAGTTGAAATTCAAACAAAAAAGTCCAATTCCAACCAAATAGTTGAATCCACGAAATACATTTTTTCAGCCAATTCCCGACCACATTTTGGAATTTCAAATTTTCAACTAGAAAAAGTAATTTTGCAAAAAGTGGTTGTACTTTCGAGAAATTAGTTAAAGTTTTGACCTTAAATATAGAGTTTCTAAACAAAATAATTAAATTTTCAACAGAATAAGGGATTATTGAAACTAACATTTTCCATGTAATCGATTCCAAATAAATTAAAATTCAAGATTGAACAATAAACTAAAAATGGCAATTTCATACTTATTCATTTATATTACAGTAATCATTCATTATTATATTTACGATTCCATTGCCTTCAATCACTATTACTTGAATAAGTAGCTTGAGAAAAGGATACACAATAAAGTAATAATGACGTCTAAAATGAATTCAATGAATATTTTCAGCCGTACTTATTAGTTTGAGAAATTCCGAAAACCATAAGGATCCTTGTCTTGCACACAAAAGTGCGAGAAAATGTTTTTTACTTCTAAAAAGAAACAATTTATAACATCTTGCCATGCATCATTCCAATCCTAGACCACGTACATGGGTGGCGCCGCGCCTCGGCCTTGGTCAACTCTCTCTCGGTTGAGATTTTGAGGTTAGAGCGGCATAGAGGATATTTATTTAGATTTTATTGGAGTTCAAAAACTTTCATTAATTCTCACCTGAGCAAAATTAAGGAAAAATAACTGACGATGCGTCATATTGAGACCAGGTAGTGGCAATTGGTCTTTGTAGCTTTTTGGAGTCGTTATATATGCATGATAAGCTGCTTTTAGGCCTCCATTGTCCGCTATATTCTCACCTAAAGAATAATTAAAAACGTTCAAATTAGGAAATAATCTAATACTCCTTATGTGATAAGCATCTCAAATATTTAACATTTTAAATTAAGTTATACGCTAAGAGAGGAAAACTAGATTCTTTGCATAATCCAGACAATAACAATAAAGGTTATGAAAAAGTCTAGTAATTATATTGAGCTATCCACTGTAGATTGAAACCCTATAGGCAAGAATATGATCATTCTTGCCTCCAATGATTACACAGTAGGGTGCTCCAAAATGCATTACAAACATTTTTTTTCAAATTTTTTATGCAAAATGCCCGGAAATTTGTTCGAATCCACAAAAAAATAAATGCATTTTTTTGTTTTGAAAAAAAATAATATTTAGAGGTGCCGCAAGGCCCGTGAAGTTTTCTAATGTTAAGAAAAATAAATAAAACAAAAGAGCTCTTATACAAGAGAGACAAAAAGAAATTTGGAATTTTTCCTCCAGGGAAGAAGGGGGGTGGAAGGCTTATATTAAAATATTTCCATTCTTTCTTTTTGTCCCTTTTGCATAGGAGCTCTTTTGTTTTAATTTTTTTTCTTAACATTTGAAAAAAATCAAAAATAATTTACTCAAAAAAATACAATACTACGTAGAATATGATTTTCTCTAATGTTTATTTATTATTTGTTCACAGCTAAAAAGGTAAAGCAAAGTTAAACATTTCAGAAAAAACCACAACTTTCTAGCACTCACCTAAGAGAAAATGGTCTTGAACAATAATAAATTCTTTAAATAGGCATGTTTGTTAACTCGCATTAATTATTACCTCACTAAGTGAGAAGTTAATAAGAAGCTCAATAGTTTAGAAAAAAACCGCAACTTCTTAGCACTAGTCTAAGAGAAGATAGGTATTACCAATAATAATTTGTTAAAACAATTTTTTTTGCTAAATCGAATAAAATAATTACCTGCTTCAAGTTAAAAGTGGCCAAAAAGTTGTAAATTTCAGAAAAAACCGCAACTTTGTAGCATTATTCTAAGAGAATATTGTTATGCATAATAACAAATTGTTTCAACAATTATTTTTGTTAACTTCAATTTATGATTACCTCGCTCTAACTGAAACATTGAAAATAAGTTGAAAAATTTAGAAAGAACCTTGACTTTCTAACACTTTTCTAAGAGAAAGTTGCTAAAAACAATGATAAATTGTTCAAAAAATTTGAATTTAAACATTTATCAGTATAAAGTAGTATTTCATGTATTTGAAACAATCTGCGTTAAAAAAACGCAAAAAAATCATAATTAGCGTCAAAAACTCGAAACACCCATCTTTTTACTTATGGGGTTTTTTGGGACCCTATAAAACAGACTTATGGGGGTGAAATTTGAAAAGTAATATTTGATTTGCATTCTGTGACCAATTGTGAAGAGAAATCGTGAATTCCAAACTCGATTCAGCTAATATTGGCAATTTAAATTTACAGGACGCCATCTGGTGGTTTCAATATGGCTGCCACGGGGTCACTTATTTTGGCATATATATAGTTATAGTTCCAATGTTAAAAATGCGTTTATTTTTTTGTGGATTCGAACAAATTTCCGAGCGTTCTGCATAAAAATTCGAAAAATCATTTTTTGGACCACCCTACTACACAGCCACATACAAAAAATCGATTTCAGCGTTCGGAGGTTAGACCATATTTACTATATGTTTTTGGAGTCACTGAAACCAAATATCTTTGCTGAAACCGAATCCCAAGTTCATTTTACCCCATCACGTCAGATTTCCGACATGATCTCATTTTTGGGTGCCTTTGAAGACTTTTTGAGGTTATGTAGGAAACTTGACGTTCTGGGGTTTTTCAGACTTCTGATTTTGATTCATAGACACCGAGAACTTGTAATAAACATGGTCTCACCTTGGAACGCTAACATCGTTTTTTTTTTGTAGTTGTGTTATAAATGAATTCACATACCTAATGTTTGTCTTCCATTCACGTGTCGGCCATCAATTTCAAAGTCGCCATACTGTTCAACAAAGCATTCTGTTCTATTTTTGAATTTTGCAATCGTCGCATTATTCCACCATTGATGGAGATTGCCATGTAAATCATATTCCCTACCTGAAATCGATGGAAACAATAGAGCAATTATAATAAAAATCAGGTTGTATATTCCGTTCGCATTATAAACTTGGTTACAAAAAAGCTTTTACTTTTTTTATTCCTGTTATTAAAAAATGGTTCGAATTATTATCAAAGATCAGAATACACGAGTTTAAAATGGAATAATACATAACTGATAATGTATGCGATTCTTTGCAATCAATTAAAATCTCCAGAATTGTTGAAATCTGTTTTATATTCAATTTTTTATTCTAAGCAAAAGTGGAGCCTTGAACCTTGTTAGTTTATCATATAGAAAAATCAGAATTGATTCGAAAATTTTATGAGCTGTATGAGCTTCTTCATTCAAATCTTCAATACTGACAATTTGATATTTTTTAATCTTACTCTTTGATCAGTTTTGGGCTTGACACTTTCAACAATAAATTATTTGAAACTGGAGTCTATTAACATCACGGTCGTATACACAGGTCCGGGGGCTCTCGTGGTGGGGGATGTTCCCTAACGTAAGCCAAAAAGTTTCGAAAA
>WSXT02128844.1:0-10755 GCA_011762715.2 Neuroterus valhalla
CACACAACTCAAACCTCTCCCTCCACTCACACTATCACTTTCACTCCTGTCTTCTTCAATCACCATACACTCACCGTGTTTCCTCAATTCTACCCTGCACACCAGCCAAAAAACGACAGCACTTCACAATTCGCGTGTTACCTCTACCGGCACTGGAAACGGAAGCCGGAACTTGGTATTAGGGTTTTCGAGGTTGCTGATTTTAAAATTGACGTTGGAAGTTTGGTTGGAAATATGCGGATCGCATATGGTAGATATATATTTTCTGATCCTAAAATTAAGTACTTCGATGCATTTTCCCAACTTCTTCAGATATTCGCGCCACATAAAATGAAATCAAGCAGCCGGAATGGTGACTCTAAACTCAAGAATCATGAATAATGAATATTTTTGGAAGAAATACAAAAATTATGGATGAAAGTATACGTTAGGTTTTTTTCCTCCATTTTATTCTATGTTCTAAGTATTCTTTAAGATATCTTATGAAACGGTTTCTGATCTGATTTCCCAAGGTTCACACAATTTACTTCTACATTCAATTTTCGCAGAATATTGTACACTGCCATTGGGAATACTGTGGGAGGTTAAAATCAAAGAAAAAATAACAATCAAGTTAATATCTCATATTCCTGTGAATTGGGAATGAAAAACCAGGGAGAGAGCATCCTGGGTTTCCTATGGGTTTTGACCTGATGAATGGTTCCTCACCTCAAAAACTATGTGGAAAGAGCACCAAAAAGGTGGCAGATATTTAAAAATAATTTTATTATATTGCGTTTTGAAAATAATGAAAATGAATATAGATAAAAGAGGAAGAAAGGAAGAGAATTATTATTATTATATTAAATAATATTATTGTGCAAAAATATTATTTTTGCAAATTCATAAGAAGAGTTCTTAATATAATGAAGGAAAAAAGCATACAACGCAATGTCCGTCAGCTTTGCTATCTTGCGATTCATATTTTATAGTGATATTACTGCTTCTATGTAAGCATATTACTTATATCTTCATAGCTCTTTTTGATATCAAGGGGGGGGGGGGAATTGTGCGTGCTAAAATATAATGAACAAGGATTCATAACGTCCTTTTAAAGTTTTTTTAATTGTTTGGTTGACATTAATGGCATTTGATTGGATTGAATGATTCAATGTGTCCCCTGAATGATCACATTCTTCCTCGTACCTCTCCACGGTTCCGAACCAACAAGAACAACAGTTTTTTGCTGGAGATGAACACTCCCTTGCTCGGTGTTCCGTCGTAACGTTCGAAAATTATTTTTCTCTTTCTTTGTCTGCCGATTCCTAAAGTAGAAAATTTCTGAACTCTTGAGAGAATGTTTTCCCAGCTGAGTCTCTGTTCGTCGCACGTTCCAGCAATATAAGAATATAAATTCTAAAATTTTTCTACTTTTCACACTCTGTTACATTTCTATTTCTGCCAGATTGCATCTACAACTGAAGACTATTTACCGAGCCGCTTGAAGTTTCTGATTGCCGACCGTGCCATAAAACTGTACCGCCGCATCGCCTTTACGATATTATCCTCCAAAATCTGTCTTGCAGATGTTGTAACTTTCCCAATTCCTACGTCACAAATTGGGTGTGTCCAAAGTCTCCTACCTCCACTTTCCTCAGCCAATAGACTATAAGCACCTCCACTGACCTAGCATCCCTTCTTGAAAAATTGTACCTAGAATATGCCAATCGGGAAAATTTCCTTCAGATACAATTCAAATTCCACCGTGTACAGATACAATTCAAATTCCACCGTGTGCAGATACAAATCAATTTCCGCCGTATACAGATGAAATTTCGCAGTTGTGGATTATGAGTTTTATCTACTCTTGTCTGTATCAAGAGTGATAATTCCTATCATTTTTCCCCATTTTTCTGTTCTTGCAATAAATATTCTTCAAGTTTGTTAAAATGTAGGTGTTTTTACTAAACTATAATCACAGAACAGTTTCCTAACTTTTATTTTTCTGCATGTTTTGCCCTGTCCACAAAACACTCGGCAAGTATACTCCGCGTAGGCCGACGAAGCTCTCTCACAGTGCGAGGCAGGAATCGAAACCGCAACCAGACATAGTGGGTTTTAAGCTCATGCTTTAGCTCCCAGACCAACTGACTACTCTGACATTTGATTAAAAAATTCTAAATTTTCCCCTATTATTGGATAATATATTCAAGTTTATTGAAATTCGACCTTGACAGATCACGTTGAAGTTGAGTATTCGCACATATGTAAATAAATAATAAGAAGTCAAGATGATATGATACTCCAGAAAAGGAATTTTCAGGATGTCTAGATTCTTAAAGTGCATTAACTTTATCGAAATTTAGACCCTTGTTTTCGCCACCACTCTTTTGTGGATCCTGGCTCACTGTGGATGACAGTAAAATCACCTGAAAAATGTATTTATAATAACGTAGCATCTTGTCATCCCGAGTTTCGGATTACTGAAATTTTTCACTTCTGACTAGGCGTCTTGAGGTCCAGGACGACCAGCATTTTTCAGGAATTTGACTTGTCGCACCGAAAAAGTGCGCTCTGTTGATCTCATGCCCTCAAATATCTGATTTTATTAACACTCAAAATAAATCTGCCTATTCTTAAAGGAAACAGTTAAGAACAGAAGGTACAAGGAATGAGAATTACTTTTACCCGAATCACTGCCTGCTCAAATTTTCTTTAGAAATGGGGGATCGGAAAAGGGAGATAGGTGGTAGCATGAAACCCCCTTTCCATCTTCCCGCCCGTACAAAATTTGTAAGAATATAATAAAAGCGGTATTGGTTACACTTGGAACCCTTTTCATTACTTGGCGTGGGATGGCAGAATATGTGACATGATACAGAGAAAGCGACCCAGCAGCCCCAGAAATCGACTTGCAGGTTTTTAAATGATTCTGACAAAGAATTTAATCCTCTATTAGTGTTGAAGAAATAAGGACGGACTGGCGTGGGTCAGCGAGGGAAGGACGCTACTTAAATTTACGACCAGAAAAGAGGGTGAATGGTTTGGTAACCATTTCGACTACCGTCATTTCGTCCCGGATTTGCCTGAGAGGAACTCGTCAGTGTGGCTGACCACAAGCGAATCCTGCCACAGAAGGCTTGAGTTAACCCGTTCTGGACGGTCCCCCATCCGCCTGCTGGCCGAGTAGACCGCTGCTCGACTCGGGCTATCGGAGTACGTAATGCTCTGATGGACCCGATCTGGACGCTCAACCAAGAATAGCCCAATGATGTTTTCCAATGAATAAAATGGAAGCGTACAACCTGTTCAATGTTGGTTCATCAGTCGATGATTCGTCTGCCAGCAGGGGCAGTCCGATAACAACTACTGTCTACTTGCAGGATGGCGAGGAGGATTCACCAGCCTTGGAAAGGGCCGAGAAGGAACTAACTGCAGGAAAGAAGCGAGCATTAGCTCTAGGTTGGAGAGCCCGCGAACGCTGGCCTCCCCACTCCTACCGGCTGATACAGGGAGAACTCGAAACTAGAGGGAACCTGTGGAGGACACAAAACACCACGAAATCACAGCTGCAAATCAAATCTGATTTCGACTCTGATGGAAGCCAGCAGCAGCAGATAAATTATGAACAATCAGAATCATTAAAAACATGCAAATTGATTTTTGAGGCTGTTTACAACTCGAGCCCTCTTTTACAGTTAGGAGGGCAGGAGGTCACAGTATAGTGGCCGATCACAGAAGATTCTTGGTCAACGAATGTGTGATTGGCCAAAACTACGATTTTTGTGACTACTTGCATAAGAGTGAATAATCAAACAAAGGAGATATGTCACGGAAGAGTGATAGTCACAAGAGAGTAAAAAAATCCATATCGAATCTCGTTCTCCAGTTAAAGGTTGAGGCGGATTTCTCAAGTAGTATGACCTCATCTTCTACTAGCAGACACCGTCTGGCTTGAATGAATTTACCTAAAAAAATCCTGCAACTCATCTCCTTCCGATTTCTCATTATTTCTATACACCCTTATCTTATACCAGCAGAGCATTCACATTAAATTTGCTTGCAAGTTTGATCTCGCCTAAGTTGCGCGTCTATCAGTTCTCGCGCTTCGCGCTCGATAATAAATTTACCGCGCGACGCGCTCGGTCTTTGTACGTTTTCCTCATTTGTGCATAGACCTTCCGAAATTGATCGATGGTCGAAACGATTCACATCTGTAATTGAGTATTGTCAATTTTCTTTTGTAATAGCTCTTCGGCTCTAACATTCTTATCGTATGTCTCTCGCTTCGCACTCATTAGAGCATGACTGAAACGTAAAATTTTCTATATTATGTTAAACTCTATGGTATAAGGATCATGTTATATTTATTTGTGGACCGTGATTTGCCTAATGTATTATATTTTTTACCTGAAAATAACATTAGTCTATATTTATAATTATTAATTTTTTTAAAATGGCCTGACAGAAACTTTCGTTCCATTTCGTCGTTGACTGAGGATAATGATTTTCTATTACACTACGATCTTTCATTTCTTGATTAAAGAAAAATAAATAATATCTACAATGATAATTTTGCCTGGATCAGCATTTTTATATTCGACTGGCAGCGAAAAAATGGGACGATTGTTTTGGCCGGATTCCCGATACGGGATATCGGGTTCAGCTGGTAAATTTTGGCTGGTCGACATCTAATTGTATCTCGTGGCAGCCTTCTTTTTGAAATTTTTATTTGTGATTGAATTTCTTCACAATTGGATTAAAACCAACAGTCTTAAAATGAAACAGTCAGCAATAAAGTTTCTATACTTTTTCTCGGTGGATAACTTTGTCGATGAACATTTTGTTTCATCTTGTGTCACTCTTCAAAAATTTTTATATTTTTTATGCTATTTCTCACGATTTCAACCAAGACTATGAATTCTATTGAAAAATGGTCTGAACGAAATTTGTATATCTTTTTGAGATGCCTAATTTTTTTAAAGACTTCTTATCTTACACACTATGACCAGAAAGTGGATGTTTTATTCCTAATAACATATTCGACGAACAAAATAAAGAGCAGACCTCGTTAACAATAGTGAAATGCCCTCCTCCGGGAATCCCGGAATGAACTTGGGCTATATTTTTCTGGCTATTTTCCTTTAATTGTGGCAGTAGATGATAATTGACAATCCATTTCTTATGTGCATAAATATTTCTAAAATATGATCGACAATATACAACACACAAACATGCATCTTTTGTCCATAGAATAAACATCTCAATACTAGAAATAGTTGTTTCAGAATTTTTTTTTGTGTTCAAACTAATAACTTGAAAATCTGATATATTTTATTTGAACTGAATTTGACCACATACCTGATGTAAAATGAACTTCTAGGGCAACACTATACACAAAAAGCATTCTTATATGTATATATACACATTGATAAGTTTATTTATACTTTTAAGGATGTGGGTGCGATCAGCTGTCCGTTGATGTTGATCATATATGTATAAAATATTTGATTTCTTAATATACGAGTACGGACTATGTACAGTAGGGTGGTCAAAAAATGCATACAAAAATTTTTTTTCGAATTTATTCAGAAATCTCAATATTAGATGAATCGAGTTCGAAATTCACCATTTCTCTCCACAATTGATCACAGAATGCGGATGAAATATTACTCTTCAAATATCACCCCATAAGTCGGTTTTATAGGGTCCCCAAAAACCCCCATAAGTGAAAAAATGTGTTTTTCGAGTTTTTGACGCTAATTATGAATTTTTTGCGGGTTTTCTAACGCAGAATGTTCAAAATACATAAAAAACTACTTTATGCTGATAATTAGATGCTTAATAAAATTGTTTAAACAATTCATTATTGTTTTTAGCAACTTTCCCTTAGAAAAGGGTTAGAAAGTCGAGGTTTTTTCCTAATTTTTAAACTTATTTCTAACGTTCCAGTTAGAGCAAGGTAATAATCAATTGAAGTTAAAAAAAAAACTGTTTGAACAATTAGTTATTATTATCAACAATATTCTTTTAGAATAATGCTACAAAGTTGCGGTTTTTTTCTGAAATTTACCACTTTTTGTCCACTTTTCAATTGAAGTAGGTAATTGTTTAATTTAGTTTAGCAAAACTAATTGTTTAAACAAATTGTGATTGTTTATAACATCTTTATCAACTTCCGACTTAGTAAGGTAATAATCTAAGCACTTATATAAGAGGAAATGGTCATGGACAATAATAAATTGTTCAAAAAAGCATGTGTGTTAACTCGCATTCAATTATTACCTGACTAAGTGAGAAGTTGGTAAAAAGCTTAATAGTTTAGAAAAAAACCGCAACTTTTTAGCACTAGTCTAAGAGAAGATAGGTATTAAATAATAATTTCTTTGAACCATAATTTTTGTTTAATTAAATTAAATATTAACTCACTTCAAGTGAAAAATGGGCAAAAAGTTTAAAATTTCAGAGCAAACCTCAACTTTCTATCATCAAGCAAAGAAAATATCATTAGCAATGATAATAAATTCTTTAAATAGGGTTTTTTGACATGAATTAATTATCACTTCACTCCAATTGAAAAGTGATAAAAAGTTTCAAATTTCAAGAAAAAACCGCAAATATGTTGTATTATTCTAGAAGAAGATAGCTATAAACATTCACAATTTGTTGAAACAAATATTTTTCCTAAATTAAATTAAATAATTACCCACTTCAAGTGGAAATTGGACAAAAAGTTGTAAATTTCAGAAAAAACCGCAACTTTGTAGTATTGTTCTAAGAGAATATTGTTATGAATAATGAAAAATTGTTTAAACAATTATATTTGCTAATATGAATTAAATAACTACCCACTTCAAGTGAAAAGTGGACAAAAAGTAGTGAATTTCAGAAAGAACTGCAACTTTATAGCATTATTCTAAGAGAACATTGTTATGAATGATAGCAAATTGTTCAAACAATTATTTTTGTTGACTTTAATTGATTATTACCTCGCTCTAACTGAAAGGTTGCAAATAAGTTGAAAAATTCAGAAAAAACCTTGACTTTCTAACCCTTTTCTAAGGGAAATTTGCTAAAAACAATAATAAATTGTTTGCACAATGTTAATAAACATCTAATTAACAGCATAAAGTAGTTTTTCATGTATTTTGAATAATCTGCGTTAGAAAAACGGCGAAAAAATCATAATTAGCGTCAAAAACTCGAAAAACACATTTTTTCACTTATGGGGGTTTTCGGGGACCCTATAAAACCGACTTATGGGGTGATATTTGAAGAGTAATATTTTATTTGCATTCTGTGACCGATCGTGAAGAGAAATGGTGAATTTCTATCTCGATTCATCTAATATTGAGATTTCCGAATAAAATTTACAAAAACGTCTTTTTTCTTATGGGGAATACATTTTAAACTTCACGGGGCTTGCGGCACCTCTAAATATATTTTTTTTAAACAAAAAAAAATGCTGTTAGTAAGTTTATGTTCTAGCTATAATTATTTTGGTAACGGTAAGAGCGGGGTCTAGAAAGTATAGTTGTGGGGTTGGCTGCCTAAGCGAAGGATTGTGGGCAAGAGAGTTGCGCGGAACGTCGAGAGTCAGTTGAATCGAGAGACGACAACGACGACTAGATTTAAGAGCTTTCGCACGAAGTCATACGGACGTGAGGGAAACGCGGTCTTCCCGTAATTTGAGATTGGTTTGTTGATAACAGTCGAATTGATTTTTAAAGTATCCAGGAGTGTAATTTTGATTTCTAGAATTTTCCTATTAAATAAATATAGTCCATCTGTAACTGCAATGACATGTGCTTCGTTAATGTACCAAATCCTGACCCTTATATATTCTTCATGAGAGAAGAATTTATAACAATGCATTTATTTTTTTGTGGATGCGAACAAATTTCCGGACGTTTTGCACGAAATTTGGAAAAAAATTATTTGGACCACCTTAATGTGCAGCCATTTTTCAGAGCAAAGTTATCACGGTTTGAAATTTTTTTTTTGGTTTGATAATTTTTTTGGATTAGGAAAACTCAATGTCATGACTCGAAAAAATTCACACGCATCTCTTAAGGAGTAGCATATGCCTGATTTTTTTCGTTGCAATTTCATTATCAGTTATTCTTGAGAAAAAAAATATGTTGTAAGAATGATGTTTTCTAGCTCTTTTTTCTATTTTTAATATTCTTAACGATTGAAATAGAAAGTTTGACTCTCATGAGAAAACTGTTTTTAAATTTATAGATCTTTCTGAGGTTAGCAATTCTCCTCCTCAACATTATTCTCTCATCGCGAATAGTAAAGCCAGAAAGCGGAATTTTTTATCCTTTATAATATTTTTCAGAGTTGAAAGAAAAACTTTGTGTTTTTCCAAAAAATGGCCAATAAGATATTTATAGATCTTTTTTAGATGAAAAAGAAGACATACTTACAATTTTTTGGTCTTGGAAAAAAAAATTCAAAAAAATTTTCAAAATTTTCCCCCTCTTCTTTTTTTGATCCAAAATAGCTGGTTAACGAATTCGACTTGTCTTTTTGGTCCTTCAAAATGGCTGCCAAAGCGCGATCGAATATGATCACTCTGTCGGAAGTTATCCAGTTCACAAAATATTTTTGGTTATTTTTTGTGCGATCAAAAATTGGAATTTTCGATTTTTTGCGAAAATTCGAAAAGTTGTATGGACGATCTTGTAGGGCTCCCAAGAAGAAACATTTTTTTTCTCTGACTTTCTTTTCAATCTTGCGTTATTTGGCTAAAAATTCTCATTTTCTTTTATATTTTTGAATTTTGAAAATGCCACAACTCCGAAAAATTAGTTTTTATGGAAAAAAGTCATTTGGATAAATTGTTCTAATTTTTAAGCACTATAAGAAACTATACTTACAATTTTCAAGTCTTGGAAAAAAAGTCAAAAAAAATTTCCAAAATGCTCCCCCTCTTCCATTTTTCATCCAAAATAGCTGTCTAACGAACTCGTCCTTTCTTTTGGACCAATCAACAAGTGTGTCAAAGGACGATTTGATCCGTCCATTTTTTCTCGAGTTATCGTGTTTACGGACGGACGGACGGATGGACATACAGACCAACAGACAAACACTATCGCCAAAAGTTGATTTTCGGCTTCAGGGGGTCTCGAAACGTGGAGATCCGTTAAGAATTCAAGATGTGAAATTTCAGACGATTCTAATACTTTCTCAATCATAAATCATGAGAATGTAAAAATCCCTGTATTTTCATTTTTCCTCGTAAAAAAGGCTGGGTAATAAGGTCGACCTTATTATTGATTTCCCAAAAACTTGCGCCAAAGATAAATCCAGTCCGATTAGTATCAAAACGTAAAAATTCAATGACATCCGCTAGAGTCAATTACTGTTGCTATAAGATTCTAACAGAACAATTCCAAATACGTTCTTGTCAATATTTGGTTTTTTTATATTTAATTTGTCAATCAGTGTGAGTGTTATTGAATGAATTGAAAATATTGTTGACCATTCTTCTCTGAAAAGTATAGTTGTGGTCTTTCTTCTAACGCAGTTGTAAATGTGTCAGCATTCTCATCTTCATTTAGTCCAAGATTAGCAATTCAACTCGCTGAGTGTGTATTTGCAGTTAGCAGAGAATAGAGAAGCTTCTGCAACTTTAATAAAGTCAGGAGCAAAATAAATAGAACTGGATTCCACCCAATTTATAAATTGGAAATTGAATATTGTTGACGTGCGCGGCAGTTCGATACATTTTTCGATTTTCGAGTAACAACTTCGATGATCAAAGTGGAATTCAAAGCTAATAAGTCAGGACACGTCAACTGCGCCCATGAAATTTTGATGATTTTTTGAAAAGTGGCAACAATTGGAAAAATCTGTGCATAATAGCATGACAAAAATACAAAATCAATAACTTACGATTTTTTTACGATAATCGAATGGAATTGGGTATGACAGTTGTAGAGAGTTTTCTTTTTCTAATAAGAATTTTTCCTAAATTATATTTGCAAAACTATCATTTTTTCATAACAATCATTTAAACAAATTCGATTATTTATAACTTATAGGCCTCCGATCGTAGTAAAATTTTATCACAATTTAGTATGAACACTTCATTCCGTTCTCAAAGAAGAAAGAATTGGTAATTCTCACTCTGACAATATTAAAAAAAAGTTTTTGTCGCAGGCGCCGCGTAACAATTGTCGCTTCGAACGGCGCCCAGTTGAAAAGAAACCACTTTTTTGGACGAAAATCAGCCGACACCTCAATTTTTAACGAATCAGAGCTTTTTTTCTTTAAGTACTCAAGAAGGATCGTACTTCAACGTAGAGTTGCACGTTTTTGAATTTTTTATTTAATTACTTGTTATTCAACTTAGAATTTGCCATTGGTTATACTCGCGATATTTACTTAGCCCTAATCATCAATATTTCTTCACAAAGGTGAAGAAATAGTACAGTTACTTTTTTTGAATAAAAATGTAATTTGTGGATAAATATCCTGTATTTTGTTAATTTTTATAAACAAATTAATGGATATAACTGTTAACTATTGCATTTTCGGATTTCGAATGTATGACTTATATGAATTATGCTGTGAAAATATAGAGAATCAATTTTCGATTGTGAACAAACTCTAAATAACGATAATATTTAATAGTTCAAACAATTTTTATAAAGATATTTATTCATTCGGCATATCTTCTGTACATCGAAAAATTTTCTTTTCTTGGAAATCATTTATTTTCATCTGAAGAACAAGAATATTACACGTGAGAGTTCTATGAAACAA
>WSXT02128855.1:0-10755 GCA_011762715.2 Neuroterus valhalla
TTGTATTTTTGGTCCCTCAAAATGGGTGCCAAAGCACGATCGAATATGATCATTCTTTCGAAAGTTGTCGAGTTCACGGATTATTTTTCATTATTTTTTGTGCGATAAAAAATGGAATTTTCGATTTTTGAGAAAATTCAAAGTCGTATTCATGATCTTGTAGGGCTCCCAAAAAGGAACATTCTTGCTCTCTAACTTTATTTTCAACCTTACGTTATTTGGCTAAAAATTCTCATTTTCTTTCATATTTTCGGATTTTGAAAATGCCATAACTCTGACAATTTCTGACAAATGTTCAATTTTTGACAATTTTCAAAGTTGGCCAAAAATGAGAAATTTTAACAAGAGTGAATGGATTTACAGAGAAACAAATTAATTTTTAATGAAAAATACCAATTTCTAATAAAATATTGAACATTTCGCTAAGTGGAACTGAAAATGGGATAGTTGACTTTTCAGCTAGGGAAATGAATTTCGAACAAATAAAAACTCCATTTTGAACATACATTTATTTTTTACTGAGAGGAATAAATTCCCAATAATAATAGTAGATCTTCGAGCAAACTAAAATTGAATTTGAGAGAGTAAGTAAATTTTGAACGCAAAATGTAAAAGTTCATAATTCAAGAGCTAACTTTCAATTTCGAATGCAGAACAGTTGAATTTATGAAAGATAACGAATTTCGAAGTAAAAAATTTAATTCTCAATTAAATCAAATTGAGAGGCATAAATTGTTTGTTAAAAAATCTCTATTCTTGGTTAGAGAATTGATCTCCTTGGTAAACAATTCATCCTCTTGAATAAACATTCAAATACTCAATAGAAAGCTAACGTAATCTGTTATAAATTAGTTCTTGTTTGTTTACAATTTTTTGAATTTATTCAGAAATTGATTTCTTTGATTGCAAATTGGTATTTTCTGTTGGATATCCAACTGTTTAGCTTATAACTCGCAATTTGAATTCCTTATTTTTGATGACTTTATATAATTAATTTGTGAAGAATCCTCTCGTGTGTATTCCAATTGTTCGCGGAAAAATAGAAAAGAAACAGTGGAAGTGACAATTCTCTTCAGTTTGTTTGTTGAAACAAAATTGGAATAATTAAACCACGAAAAATCGCTTTCAAGTTAAGATTATTTCCAAAAATTGGATGAAAATACTAAATTTAATTCATTCGATATTCAGAAAGCACCTTTATGTTTTCCTTGAATTTTCAAAGTAGCCATTGTTGGTTTTTACTTCAAATGTTTATATTTTTATTTTTTGTTTTTTTTTAATTTTTATCTCGAAAGAACGAGAAGCAAAAAAAATCCTTATACAGTGATACGGACACAGTTACTATCAAATTTACGAAAATCAAAGTTTTTGATTCTCTTATGCAATATCTTATTGAGCGTACGGATTTGCAGAACGGCCTTAGCGCGTGGACTCAGCGAATCTGGCAGGCGAGGGAGGGGATACCGCGTTGCTTCGGGCCAAGTTGATTGGACGCGTTATCCCCTCTCTTGCCTCTTAGACTAGCAGGGTCCACACGCTAAGCTCGTTCTGCGTCCCGTTGCTACGGGCCAAGTTGATTGGACGCTTTATCCCCCCTCTTTCCTAGCAGACTGGTTGGGCCCATGCGCTAAGATCGTTCTGCAAAATCCGTACACTCAATTCTGTTGCTGATTGCTAGTGAGCAGATGCCACTTTTTTAAGTAGTTTCCTCCTTATTTATGGTTGGCTCCTCGAGCCAGAAAGCGATACATTTCATAGAGTCGGAAATATTGCACCCTCATTGTCGACATGTCTTGTGAACTGTCACTTTGACTTTTTCCCTGGCAACGATACGCGCCCCCTCGGAAAAACACCCCAAGGCGTATCAACTTCCTTCTAGGAGCCTTTCTTGATCGGAACTGGGGAAAAGTTCAACGAACTTGAGCGTCTTGAATCATTTGTCAAATTTTCCATTCTAATGGATATACTTTCCTTTGTTATCAAGGAATCGAATTTTCACCCAAAAATTTGACATTCCAAACATAGAGTTGGATTTCCCATAAAAAAAATGAACTTTCAAGCCAAACAGTCGAATCTCCCAAAGACACTTGATATTTTAATGGAAGAGTTGATCTCTAAACAAGGAAGATGGAGTCGGAACAAAGGAAGACAAATTTTGAATAAAAAAGGATGAATTGCCAAAAACTAAGTTGAGTATAGAAATACTGACTATGAAAAATTAATAAAAGTCCCAGCTAAAAATTTGAATTTTCAAGAGAGTAGTCACAGTTTTAAAAGAATAATAGAAATCTGAATCTTCGTTGATGAATTTTGAACCAACTTATTTTCCAACAAAGTAGATTGGAATATACCAGAAAACGATTGAATTTTTAACTGAATGGGTGAATTTTCAAGCTTCAAAGATGATTTTTTTTTCAAATTGTTCACATGTTGAATTTTCAATCGGAAGGTTATTTTTCAACTGGAAAGGCGGATTTTCAATATATGACCTAAAACAGTTACGTTTTGTACTCAAATAGTTATCCCTCTTAGCAACAGAGACTATTCCTCTCAAATTTATTTCAAATGTTGATTTTTTAACAAAAAAAGTTGATTTTAATCCAAAAAGATACATTTACAACAAGTAGAGGTGACTGTCCCACTATGAAAGGAGAATTGACTCTCAAAAATAATAAATACAATAGAAAACAGTAAAAATTCTAATTGCGAAATATTCTTCAACAACAGAAATTGCATTTCCATTTAAGTAAATGAATTTTCGATCTGAAGAGATTATTATTCCACCAAATTTTCCAACAACAGAGGTTGAAGTTTAACCAAAATTTGTGGAGTTTTGAACCAAAAAGTTGAAATTCTAGCCAACAAGGATGATTTTCAAAAAAAAGACAGTCCGAATCTCAAAATTCTATAAAAGATTTCATTTCAAACCAAACGAGATCAATTCTTCAACGCAAAAAAGTAACTCCTAATCGAAAATTTACAACTAAAAAAGGGAATAATAACCAGAAAATTGAATTCCCAACCTCAAAAGCTGACTCCAACAAAAAAATAAAGTTTCCAACAAAATATTCGAATTCCTAACAGAACTGTCAAAATATCAAACAAAATAGCCTTAGTCCTCACAAAAAGTTTAATTTTTAAGCAATTATTGTAGTAATTAAATATCTAGAAGGAGAAGTTTTCAACCAAAAAAGTTAAATTTTTCAGCTACGAAGACGATTCTTTTCGTAAGACAGATATAATGTTGGGTTTTACCGAGAAAGTTTATTTGAAACTCAAAAAGACAAGTTTCTCAGCAAGGATGGAAGGACTTTTAACCAATAAGTTGCCGGTTTGAAAGCATCATATTCATTATTCAAAAATGGATGATCTATTACAAAATTATGAAATGTATGCTGTTTTTTCCATAAAAACCGCGAAGGACCAGCAGTTGGCGAGACACCGTTCGGGGTTGGTGCAACTTACTTCCGCGGTAAGAGGATGTCGCGCTGTCCTCCTACTCTACCCAATTCCTAATTCTTGCAACAATTTTCTCGTGGCTCATCTCTTTTCTTACTCTACCCATCCTCTTTTTCCTACTCTTAAAATGAATAAATGATAGCTAGAAGAATCTTCTTGTCGCTGACCTCTTTTCTTGCTCCACCTATACCCTCTTCCTTACTCTAGTAGTTTTTTTCGAATATCACAACGCGTAAATGAAGTTTTATTCGATAAGAAAGGAAGGTTAGTTACCAACTGACAGTACTATCTTTACACATCAATCTTGAAGAAATTTCTTGGAAGAAATCACTCAATCGAGATATGTTTCTTTTGGTTATGATCTAATCGCAATGTTTAGCAGTAAAAAGCTGATGCATCTATGAAAAAACCTGCAAAAACTTTAAATCTACCTGAATTTGATGATTTTAGTTTGTATTAAAAAGATATAGGGAAAACCAAATTCTCTGCGAGAATGCCGTCAGTCGGTAACTCGCTTATCTTTGTTACCAATGAAAACTTGACTCACGCGCTATGGTATTTGAAATAAATTACTAGGGTTAGGAAGGAGGGATGAGTGGAGTAAGAAAGGAGATAAGCGCCAAGAAAATTGGCCCAGCTCGTGAGATTTTGGTGGAGTGTAGAGTACAGCGCGACACCGCGAGTCGTATCAACCCCGAACGGTATCTCGCGAACCAAAAGTCCCTCGCGGTTCTGATTAAAAAACAGCATAATTTTATCACCACGGAATAGATTTATGATTTTCGAATTATAGTCAGTGGTAGTTAAGCCGAAGTAAAGGAAAATACTACCAGACTATACTTACGAAAAATAATTACGATTCGTCTTATCGCCAGAAGAAATATATTGCGATAGAGTGATTTCTCTGCCGAATTCCTTCAACATCCATTCCCGAAGATAGCTCCCATAGTCGATAAAACACCTATCTTCATTACCAATTGTTTCATGTGAAATCGATTATCAAAGTTAGAAAGAGAGAAAAGTTTAAGTAAAGAAAGAGATAAGCGACAAGAAAATTGTCGTTCCTCTCGAGATTATGACAGGATGGGGTTCAGCGCGACACCGTGTCACCGTGGCATTAGGTCTCACTGACCCCGAACGATATCTAGAAACCGCTGGTCCCTCGCGGTTCCTATTGGAAACAGTATAAATTTCATCATTTCGTAATAATTAGTAATGAGTGTATGAAAATGGATTTATGGGGATTCTTAGCGATTTGTCACTCGATTCGCACTGAATTGTAATAAAATGTAAACAATAAGAGTTCTTTAGTATCACTAATGGAAGTAATAATTAAGGCCAAAAAATAAACATTTATCTTTCTATAATCTATTAATATTTTGTTGCAACACAGCGTAGTATCACCCAAAATTATCCAGATCTCCCAAAATATCAAAAAATCCATCAATCTGGACTTGACCATTCCGAGTCACTCACCTTCAAGTAAAATTTATATTCAATGAAACAAAAATTATGCATTTTGGCTCACAAACCGGACACCTTTTTTTTCGTTGCAAAAAAATGAATTTCTTGTCAGAAATATATATTTGAAAACAATAAAATCCAACTTTTCCATGCGCCTATAGTTTTAGAATCTAAGAATTTGATTGCAATTTTTACAAAAAAAAAAAAAAATGAATTTGATAGACCAATAGATATTCAATGTGACTCAGCATGATTCATAAGTTTTGAACCCAATAGTTTTGTTTTCAACTTTGGCGTTTCTTCAAGAGCGAATCCAATCAATTCATACTTATATTTGATGAAACAATAATTATTTATTATCAATTAATTTTTATGTGAGAATTTTATATTTGGGGTTTAAAAAAGTTCAATTTTGTTTTGAAGCAGTGTGGATTAGATGGTAACGTGCTTGGAAAATTTCCTTTCACTAAAGCCACGCTGTTGCGGGTTCGAATCCCAATGTGGAGAAAGATTATATTCTCATTCCTGGTTTCATTATGTTCGTGTTTCCTACTGCACATTTTGATAAATTTCGATATTTCTTTTATTCTCTGGACGAGTTCGCAATCAATTTTTCAAGTTCCAGAATTTTAAAGCTCGCTCTTCAAATTTAAGTTTATTATGCAGCAGCCTATTTTCTAATTGATATCAAGGAGATAATTAAAGTCGATTCAATAGAAAGGAGGCCATTTGCACTGGATCATGAATTATTTTATTTAAATAATTCAGAAGAAATATTGTCTAAGAGTAATACAAAAAAGCACAGAATAGGCACACAATGCAGAATATTTCAATTAGATGGTAACGTGCTTGGAAAATTTTCTTTCACCTTAACCAAGTAATCAAGTGTCGCAGGTTCAAATCCCAGTGCCTGGAAAAATTATGTCCCTATTCCTGGACACACCATGTTTCAGATTAATCCTCGCTTGTCTTATTTCAACCGAACATCCTTGATGATACCGCTGCAGGTGCTATGTGAGATCTCTGTACCTCTCCTTTCCCTCAATTTCGTTGCCTTTGATGTTGAAGTTGGTCAGGGCCGAGAATTGGATCACAAACATAGTTCGATGACGTTTGTCAAGGAGCACGATGTTGGATCTTGTGTGTTGGATAGGGGCTATTGTCGAGAAATCGTAGTTCCAATAGATTCGGCACTCCTCGTTTTCAACAATAGACTCTATCCCCCTTGGAGCGTTCAGCAGGGCAGGGTCGCAGCCAACGCCATAAGAGCGACAAAGATGGTGGTTAAGCACTCTGAAGGCAGCGTTGTGTCTGCACAAATACGTCGTTCCTGCGTGAATAGAGCAATTCGATGGTATATGCCATAGGTGCTCAGGGAGTTTATGACATGCCCTGCACCTATAGCTAGGAACATCTTGACGTAATATTAGCCCGGGAGCGGGCAATGCTGCCGTATGCAATCATACGTCCGAGGATAAAACCTTGTTATTCTTAGGTTTTTTGGGCCGATGAATCCGAATATGCCCGGCGTTTTTTCAAATAAGTGGTACGTTTTGTTTGAATCACAATAAATTGTTTAAACAAATTATGGAGAAATGACTTTTTCGGTCTGGACAATTTTTTTGTAAAAAATGTGGCCCATTTAAGGATGAAAGAATCTCTAGCAAATTTTTCGTAAAATGCATAGTTTAAAAGATATACATTTTTTAAGGCCCAAAATTTGACGTTTTTCACTAACCTTGAACCTCAACAACTTCTGACCTATTCAGTATTTCTGAAAATTTTAGAAATAAAATTCTTCTTTGAAAAATACTCTACAAATTTATGTCATTCATAATAAGCGTAGGTCTGGCGGAGATACGATTTTCGCGACTAATAGTCAGCACTTTTTTGACGTGTACAGCACACTTTCGCAAGCCTCGCGCGCAGTCGCTATTTCGGAAATGGATTTAAATTCGTAATGAATATCAGTTAAAAAATGAATTATAATTGATTTTAACCATCTCTTTTTGTTAAACAATAAACTTCTTGATTTATAGCCTAAGATAATATATAATTTCAAACAATGCGGTTTTCCTGATAGTTTAATGCAAAACGATTGATATTATTTTTAAATTTTTATCAATTCTAGATTCTTCTGTAGATCTATTAAGTCACAGTATAAAAGTAGCTGAACGATACCTCGTAAACGTTCATGATTCAGATACTGGTTGTCAAATTTTTAATGAGCTTAGATATTGCATTGTTTGAAATTATTCATTATCTTAGGCTATTACTGAAGAAGTTTATTGTTTAAGAAAAAAAGATGGTTGAAATGAATTAAAATTAATTTTTTGACTGATATTTATTACGAATTTAAATCCATTCCCGAAATAGCGACTGCGCGCGAGGCTTGCGAAAGGGTGCTGCACACGTCAGAAAAGTGCTGACTATTAGTCACGAAAATCGTATCTCCGCCAGACCTACGCTAATTATGAATCACATAAATTTGTAGAGTATTTTTCGAAGAAGAATTTGGTTTTAAAAATTTTTATGAATATTGAATAAGTCAGAAGTTGTTGAGGTTCAAAGTTAGTAAAAAACGTCAAATTTTGGGCCTTAAAAATTTATATCTTTTAAACTATGCATTTTACGAGAAAATTGCAAGAAACCTTTTCGTCCTAAAATGGGCCATTTTTTCTAGAAAAAATTTGTCCAGACCGAAAAAGTCATTTTTTCATCATTTATTTAAACAATTGTGATTCAAACAAAATGTACCACTTTTTCGAAAAAACGCCGGGCATATTCGGATTCAGCGGCCCAAAATGCATAAGAATAACACGGTTTCATCCTTGGACATATTATAGCATACGGCAGCGTTGCCCGCTCCCGGACTATATGCTTCTACGGTATGCTAAGGTGAAAATCACACCCTCCTGACACGCGAGAAGGAAACTCTCCGTTCCTGAATTGAGATCAGAAGATTTGAGGAAAGCAAACGTTGGCTCAAGTGACATGGATTGATCTTTCATAATTTTGGAAAAGTTTCCGTGCATCATCTTGTCTTCATATGGTTTTACACCTATGCTTTTCGAAGTGAGGCATCTTGATGGAGCATTGCAGTGTCCTAATTTCTGATGTTGAGGTTCAGGCCTCAGATGTTTAGGCCTCAGTTTAGGTTTAGGCCTCAGTTTTAGCAGCTGCTTGCTCTGCGGCTTTGTAAAGGAACGCTCCTTCCCCACTCATTTCGTGATTCCTGACCATTAACAGGAGAGAATCTTCACCGTTTGTGATGATATGGGTAGTACTAAAAATGATTCGGTTGTAGAGGCATTGAAGATTGAGAAGGCCGCGTTCGCCTTTACGGCGCGCGATGTATCAGCGCGGAACGGACGAGTTGATATGCAAGGCTGGACGACGAAATCCGTTGGAGAAGGTATTCATATCTGCTCTGGAGACTATCAATTACTGATATTGTGTCCTGAATGCGGCTCTCAGGTACGCCCCGTTATTTGAAGATCCCTCCAGCGCTGAAGTGTCTGATAGCACTTTCATCCACAAACTCAGGGCCTTCATCTATACCTGATATTCGTCCAAGTTTTAGATAAATCTTGGCTCACGTATCTAATCCAAAGTCCATGATGTTTTCTCGTGTATGCTTCTCGAGGACACTCAGAGCGTCTTTGAGATATTATTTCCCAGGAGCATCGACCTCTAAGTCATCCATATAAAATATGTGAGTAAACTTTTGCTCACGAACATTAGTTTTGCCACATCTTTCTATGCATCTTCTATACGTGGATAAACCTTCAAGCTTTTCAACAGACGGACGAAAAGTCTATAGGAAGTCGAATCAAAATCTTTCTGGTAATCGCTGCAGGCCATCAACGGACTGTACTTGTGGTTTGCAGTGTCTTTGCAGACACTCTTGTCAATCAACAGGTTTTCTTGACAGCCTGCTGTGCCTTTTTTCAATCATTGTTGTTCGTGAATGTGACTCTATACAGGTCCAATCATCCCAAAGATCCCGTCATTCAAGATTGACGTGAAGATCTTATATAAGGATGAGTGACTTAAATTATCCCTCAAATTCTATTTACTGCAATTCGAATTTTTCGCAGTTGACCTTGGAAGTTTCGTTGCAAATTCATGCTGTCCTAATACGCTTTGTTGTTTCAAATTTTTACGAAGTATGATCGCCCAATATTTTTGTGTGTAAAGTTGATAATCTCAGTGTAGAATGATCTCTGCTCGGCCAATCTTCAATGACGCTAGATTGTTTTGTACAAAATTGGACTAGCTCTTGTTTGAGCAGTGTATAAGCATTTCTATCAAATTCTTACAGTGGATTGGTGACCCACTCAGTGTAAAAATATATCCAATAATAATTCGTTCACAATGATAAAACGTAAACGAGTTTAGCTTACCCCGAAAAGGATTTGGCTTAATGGTATGACAATAATAATAATAATGATAATAATAATAATACCATGGTGTTCTCGCGTTGTCGTCGCGGCAGGGCTTGAGCTTTCCTCCAATGACTTTGATGGCTATGTTGGCCGTAGCATTGGTACTGATAGAGTTACACATGTCAAACAGCCGAAAACCGGGGAGGGAGGGGACTAAGAGGAACACCAAAAAACCCAATCATGATGGAGAGTTTTATGAATATATTGAAACGCTGGTCGCTTCCCGAGGATCGTCGGGCGCCCCTGTAACCACCGCTGGGGGCCACAGCATGCGGGACGGTGGTCATGACGAGCTGCGTGATGGTCAGGCAGATCTCGTCAATCAACAATCTGGCCAGCAAGAACATCTGCGGAACGCGAGAAACAGTGGAACATCGGCTGTGCCTGTTGGTAATGCGTTGGCTAGCTCAAGCTATTTGCAGCCTACCACCTGATCAGGAACACCGTGGGAGAGCATCATATGGACAACCGAAATGATGGAAGTATTGATGCGTCTCTATTATCAAAGCGCGAAATTCGGGACCAAGCGCCAGAAGAGGTACAATTTGAGGACGAAGTTCGCAGAGAAGTATCCCCGAATAAAAAGAGTTTTAGTGAAGGATCTCATCACAAAGGTCAAGGACATCCGCAATAATCTTCTCATCTCAGAAGACCGAGCTATGGAGATTAGGCGAGAGGTGGAAGCGGCGGGAGAAAGCGTTAACAATGATTATCAGTTCGATGAAGCTGTGCAAGATCAAGCCGAGACTGATGGAACAGTACAATGCCATCACGTTGTTGATGTTCCTGCACAACCTCTTGATGCTCCAGTACTACCACATCTTCCAGAAGCAGACGGGCCCATTCAACCAGAGGCTGTAGTGGAGATTTAGCGACCCGGAAGGCGTTTGAAATGGACTTAACATATGAACAGAGATGGGGTACGCCTCTATTTCGTGGCACAGAATAGCGGGCAGAGTGTGAGGAGAGAACATCATCGTCTTTTCTTACTTGAGTACCCGCATCTAGCCACAAGGATAAAGGAACATAACCTAACAGATCAAAAACGCTCAATTATTGTTAACAAATTACTTTCGGAAGTTGAAATAGCCACTATTTAAATGGAGGCAGGACAGCAGCCTCCAAATAATGAAACGCCCATAGGAGATGTGGATGATGATGACCTAATCGAAGCTGAAGGCATAGGTGCTAGGAATAATGAAGAAGGGCCCGATCGACTAGAACTATATCCGGTCATCAACGTTTAGGATGATTTGACAAGTTAAATCCCTGAAAAACTTCAGCACCTCGAAAGAAATTTCGGTGGAGCTTTATTGGAGTTCAGAAATGTAGAACCAACGAGAAGGCATTCTTTGCTGAAAATGTTCATCTCAAATGACCTGTA
>WSXT02128866.1:0-10755 GCA_011762715.2 Neuroterus valhalla
TTTACCACACTGGTGCGAATTGGGATTTCGCAATTTTGAATTTTAATAACTCGTGTTCAAATAAACTGAATGTAACTAAAAATACATACTTTTTGAGGTAAAAATGATTGAAAAATGCAATGGCGATGAAATCAATTCGAATACAAAATTTTTAAATAGTGAAAAAAAGAAAAAATGAAAAGAACTTCTTCCAAATGTAATTTTTCTTCAAAAAATTGCCATTCTTTTTGTAATGATCGAAACATTAATTTATTTATTTTTAATTAAAGATGAAAGTACGTGTTTTCAAGAAAAATTACCAACTACACATTAAAAAGGAAATAGATATTTTATGGCTGACTGAATATGAGGTATTTTCAAAGTATAATAATATCAGTCAACACTTAATCTAGAAGGGAAAACACATCTAAAAATTTAATAATTGATGAATAATAATATTGTTTATTGTTTAAACATGAATAATTATTTTAAAATTTTATATATAGCTCGGCCGCTGTGCAAGTTATAACCAGAAGTCGCCGCGCAAGCCATTCTGAAAGAAAAGGAAAATAATAAGTACTCGTTTTCACTAATTTTATGTACTTCCAATATTAATTATTTTTTACAATAAATTAAACTTGAAAGCCTCAAACTAAGGGAATTCTAAAGAGGAAAATCAAGAATTTAGAAAATTTACGTAAATAACACGTGAGTATTATTTTTTATAAAATTTATAATAAAATAAAGAATAATATGGAAAATTACTTAGCTCTGGAGCAAATGAAGTCAAAAGAACGATTTTTAGGCGAAATTCAATTTTTTTGGGTGCACACACTTTGCAACCTTCTCGACCACACTGGTGCAAATTCGCACCAAGCCTGACTTTTGGAGTCAACCTCACGAACAGTAAGAGACGAATGAAGCTGGGCCCTACTTGGCATGACTCAGTATGTGATGGTCATATTTAACGTTGGGGAGAGAGACCCTTATACCAACCAAGTGACAAGAGACACTTAATTGAAAATTTTGGTGGTGCATATTCGCACCAGTGTGGTAACCACGGTGCCTGGATTCACTGCCTTAGGGTCAAGGCTGCATTCTGAGTTCGGAAGACTAGGGGCGAACATTCGGTGGAGGCCTCTAGAATTAGTCTGAAAATAACACAGCTTTACAAAAAAAATCGAAAAAATTACCCCTGGAGTCTAAATATGCGTTTCGTACATTTTTGGGTTCGCTGCGTCCAAATTTGGGGTCAAGTGAGTCCTATTTCAAATTATTTGCATATTCCCTTGGAATTGAGAGTGTACTTTTGCCTAAGGATAAAGGAAGAGAATGAGTGGAATTTGCAGTTAGGTTTGAGGAATTCAGGAAAGCGAATGCAATATGTCGGACCATTCTTCGAAATGTTTGTCCGCCATATTGGATACGCCATTTTAAGTACTTCTTACCTAACTGTAGCTGATAAATATAGAATCAAGAACATTTTAAGAGTTGAGGAAACATAAAATAGAAATTGAAAGAATTAAAGATGTATCGAATTCGAACGATTTCTAGAGTACCTAGATTTTTTAGCCCTGATCCACATATGGTCTCGTTTTTATCCTCTAGTCCCTTTTTCTTTCTTCCTTTTTTTCTCTTCGTGACATCTTCTTCTTAAGTTGCCTTATCCAAGCAGTCGCCTCGTGGTGCATGAAAATCCTGGGACAAGATTGATTAAGCAGGATCAGAGAGTCGTAACTCTCGTCGTGATCCTCCATCATCAGTGAAGGTAGTAATTGCCATAGGATGACATCGATCCACGACGGTTTTCAAAGATATTATGTAGTAACGATGAGGCGACCGCGAACTCTTATCAAAGCGAAAAGCGAAGGGTCTTCCTTGAAATGGATATAGGATAAGATGGTATTACGTAATGACAGTAAGGTGGATTGAGCGGGTTCATTGAGTTTACAAAGGACTCTCAGCAAACGAGGATTTATTTTTTATAACCGATATCCGCGAAAAGGACAGCAGAGAAAAAAATTCACTTTCCAGTGCTTTCCACCGTGACTAAGCCTCTCGTTTGCCAGTCTCGTTTATTCTATCACAATCCTCTTCTTTCAAAGTATTATGTCTCCTATCTCTTATTGTCTCTAACAGTAGCTTAAATGAAAACGTACAGGCCGCTGATTTTTTATTTCCGGGGAGCTCTAAAAAAAATTAAATACAAAATTTTGTAGGTATACTTTCGGGAAAATAACTCAGAAAGATTGACCGTCAAAACAAATTTTATGATTATTTATCCTTTTTTTCGCAAACTAATATTTTCCCACAAGAATGACAGGAACGAATTTTCAGTTTCCTCTTTGGAAAAAAACACGCCAAACCCCTTCTTCCATTACCGACAGATCGTCACCATTAGTATCATGGTAAGGCAGCCATCCAACAGGATGCATTTTCCATTATTTTGAATGAGGAAAGGGATATGATGTGAGGAGGAAGGGGTGTACTCAAAATCTCCCCCCTTCCCCCCGTCCCATACGCTGAACCCCTTTTTTTATTCAAACAGAAGTTTAAGACAGATCGTTGTATTATGACAGGTCGTCATAATACAAGAGCTATCTATAAGGCTGCACTTTTTTTTGGATTGAGAAAGGAGTAAGGCAGGAGTAGAAAAGGGGATTTATGCCCTTCCCCCTCCTTCTCGCCCCTTGAAATCACGCTGAACCTCTTTTCCCATTCAAAAGAATAATCGACAGGTCGTTGCCATTAGCAAAACCATGAGGGAACCATCGATCAGGCTGCACTCTCCATTGTTTTGGATGCAAAAAGGAGTTCAGCGTGAGTAGAGAGAGGGGTTCAGGCACCCCCCCCCCCTTCCTGCCTTACTCACGCAGAATCTCTTTTTTCATTAAAAAAAGAAGTACAAACAGGTCGTTGCTATTAGTAGTTTAATAAGGGAGCCATCTATTAGTTTGCACTCCTAATTATCTTGGATGGAAACGGGAGTGCGGCGTAAGTACAGGCTAACAGATCATTGAATAAGAAAAGGGATTCGGCGGAAGTGGGAGAGGGAGCATAGACTCATATCTACCTCCACTCACGCCGAACCCCTTCCCCCTTTTGAAAATAAATTACAGACAGTTCGTCGATGAAAGGGATCCATATCGAGTCACATGTAGTAGGTCTCACTTGCGGCATGTTTCTTTTGCGGCAAGTCTCTTCGGCTGCAAGTCCCTCTTGCAGCAAGTCTCTCCTGCGGCATGCCTAACCTGCAGCAAGTCTTCCCTGATCCAAGTCTTCTTGCAGCATGTCTACCTTGCGGCATCTCTCCCGAGTAAATTGCCAATTTTGTTGCAAGCCTTTTACACCGAACTGTCACACCTGCAGCTTATCTTTTAAACCGTAAGTTTTTCTTTGGCATCACTTACCCAGAGAGAAATCAAGTGAGCCTTCAAAGTGACAAAAGTGGGGAAAATTTTCCTCACTCATTTCTAACATCTGCGGCCTTTCTCCCAAGCCTTAGTCCACTTGCAGCATTTCTCACCAGAGAATATCAAAGTCTGCCTTAGAGTGGCGAAAGTGCGGCAAGCCTCCCTAACCTAATTGTCACATCTTTGGCTTATCTCTCCAGCCTTAAGTCTCCTTGCGGCATCTTTCACCTGGAAGAATCGGAATCTGCCTTGAAGTTACAAGAGTGCGGCAAGTCTTCCTGAACTAATGCCACATTGCGGCTTGTCGCCCCAAGTCTCACCTGCAGCAAGTGTCTCTCGTGGCACGTCTCACCTGTGGCAAGTCTCTTTGCGGAAAGTCTCCCTTGCAGCACGTCTCTCCTGCAACTAGTCTTCCTTGCCGCATGTCCTCTTTGTGGCATCTCTCCCGAGTATATTGCCGATTTTTTCGCATGCTTGTCAAAGCTAATTGTCGACCTACGGTATCTATCCCTCTCCGAAGTGGCAAAAATGCAGCACCTTTCCCTAACTTCATTTATCATTTCTAGCTATGTGACTAACATTATTTCCATAATCAGCCACAGCGGTGCCTCCCGGCTCTACGTGGTCTGAACCGGCAAAAAAGCTGGCCGAAATTCGAAAATTGAAGATTTTTTTCGTCCCAATCTGATGATACTGATTCATTTAGAATGTGCGTGTGCACCTTGAAGTGAAAAAGATAGAGCGTTTCTTGACCTACATGGATGTAGGGAACGTTCCAAAGGCCCAGAAAAAATTTTCTCCGAAACGTGTAGAAAAGTACAACGAACGCCGAAAAAGTTCCCTACACTTCCAGTTCAACTCGGTCCACCTGTAATAGACATTTCATAACTTGGGGATTAGTATGCAGATTAAGAATATCCAAAAATTGTGTACCCCTACGTACCCCCCGCATAACAATGCAATTTTTTCGTGAGCGTGTTTGCGTGCACGTCTACGGTCCCCGTTAGGAACTTGCCCCCGCATTACACATACTTTTACCAACCAAAGACGGTCGAGTGGCTTAAGTGACATGTATCAACGCGAAATGATATACCGGGTGTTCCAATTGAATTTCCCGTTCATTCTGCGTCATATATCAAGGTTGACCTTGAAAAACTCATGACGTGGCATGCCAGCCAGCTTTCCTGAGTGTTGCAAAGGAACGATGGAAGACGTTTTTACTAGACTTCGTGTATCTTCGAATCCGTTAATATCCAGTCATCAGAAATTCCGACTCTGAAGTGTCCGATAATGAGTAAAGAAACTGTATCATCTGTGTTTCGAAGTATGCGTGTTTATTTTGTAACGTGACCTGTACAATGACAAATGTCATAAGTAATTTTTTCATGAATTCTTGAATGTCTTGTGACTTTTTTGGAAACCGGTTCGCTATATTGACCCCGCCATTTTTTTTTTGGAAATTTTGAATGCAGATTCAAATTTCAAGAACGTCGAAAACCCCTGAGTGCAGATTTTCGTGAATCTCATGTAACTTTTTTGGAAACCGGTCCGCCATTTTGACTCCGCCATCTTGTTTTTTGGAATTTCGACTACAGAATCGAATTCCTTGACATCGAAAGCCCCGAACACAAATTTTTGCGAGTGTCGTGTGACTTTTTTACAAAACTGGTCCGCTATTTTAAATCCGCCATCTTGTTTTTTGAAATTTTGACTGCAGATTTGGATTCCCCGACCTTGAAAACTATACGGGTTATATTTTGGAGTCATTCTATGAGCAATTGAAATTTTGGCCAGCTTTTCTCCAGTTTTAGACCACTGTGCGCCCCCACGGAACTTGGAAAAAGGGGGAGGTATGTAACCCACGTTATTTCATCAACCTATCACGGGGATGTATTCATGCCTCCTAGGAGACCTAATAAAGGGGGAAGGTTAATACCATTCTCCAGAATTTCCATGGACAGTGTTTTGCCACTTCAAATTTTTATGAAGGAAGAGATGCCGTACTTTTGCCGTTTTAGCGGCAGAGAGATGCTGTAGGGAGACAATTTGGATCGGAAGGCTTGCCACAATACTGGCAAATCACTCGGGAGAGATGTCGCAGGGGATAATTGCCGCAGATGAGACTTACCGCAAAGAGATTTGCTGCACTATCGTCACTTTAGAGCAAACTTTGATTTTCCCGGGTGAGAAATGCCGCAATCAGACTTGGGGCTGGGGAGACAAGACGTAGATGTGACAATTAGATTAGGGAGACTTGCAGCATATATGCCACTTTAAGTGGGTAAGAGTTACCACAACGAGACGTAGGGCTAAGGAGACAAGCCGCAGGTGTGACAATTAGAATAGGGAGATTTGCTGCACTTCCGCCCGTTTGAAGGCTGACTTTGAATTTTTTCGGGCGAGAGATGCCGCAAGGAGACAAGGGGCTAAGGAGACAAGCCGCATATGTGACATTTGAGTGAGGATGACTTGCCGCATTGCTGTCACTTTGGAGGCTGACTTTAAATTTTTCTAGGTTGAGAGATATCGGCCACTTCGGCAAGGGAGGCATGCCACAAGAATACTTGAATCAGGTTAGACTTTGAGCAGGAAAGACTCGCTTCAAGGGAGACATGACGCAAGAGAGACATGATGCAGATGAGACTTGCCGCAGATGTGACTTGCCACATGTGACTCGATATGGACCCACTAATAGTATCATAATAAGGAAATCATCAAACAGGCTGCATTCGTCATGTTCTGGATAGGAACTGGATATAATGTAAGAGGAAAAGGGGTGTGAGATAATTCCGTAGATAATAATTTGTTGTCTTGCCTGAAATCTTGATATTCTTTAACCATTCTCTTTCATCTTTTTCTCGATTGAAAGTTGACATTTTTCTTTGAACAGTTAAAAAAAATGAAATATAAAAAAATTACCTGTTTTGGACAGAATTCTTTTTTTTTCTTTTACTATTATCATATAATCCCACACCATTTTTGTTCACTGAAATTTCAAGTATTCTATTGACCGTTGAGAAATAATTTTTCTTAGTTCAAAAATAAACGATTCGGCTGGAAATTTATGCATTCATTAAATATTCTTTTTTTCCTTGAGTCGAGAATTTTGGGTTCATAATTAATGTATTTCGTTGAGAATCCATTTTCTTTGACAGAAAATTGATCTTTGTTCTTAGACTTTCATATTTTTGAGTTGAAAATACAACCGTTCTGTAGAGAAATCGTCTCTTGGTCCTAAATATTGAATATTTTTCATAGATCTTTTTTATTAGTTATGTAAATACACTTGTACTTTGAAATTGTCTCTTTGGATTTCAAATTGATGCTTTTTGTTCGAAATTTCGTTTTAACGGGTAAAAATGCCACTGTCTGTTTTGAAACTATTCTCATTGGATCAAGGATTGAACTATTTTGTTTAAAATTCGTGCTTTTGAGCGGACTTAACCATTTGCCTAATAATCCATCTATTTCGTTAAAAATGAATTTGTTTTACTGGATATGTGAGAGATTTCGAGCGCTTCAAGTCAAATTTGTTAACATTATTCATTAAATTAGAATTTATATAATAGATTTTTTTAGCTTATCTCATCCATTCAATAGGATGAACTTTTGATCTTTTAACGAGGTATTTTGTTTCATATCGAAGTTGCCTAGTGCATCAAAGTCTCGTTATTCCCTGATAAATGAGGCCCTTTATGAAGAGATATTTTTCAATGGATCATCTTTTTCAATTATTATTTTAATTAAGAATTCCCTGAATTAAAACTCTGCGAACTCATAAAGGGTACAATAAAAAAGTTTGAAACTGTCAATAAAGAGATCATAAAAACGGTATTGGGATGAAAGAGCTAATTTATAGTTTACAACCCAGACTTGTTACAAGAACGAACTATATTCATTATCTCCTTCGTGCTGAGAACGCTTGTTAGAATTCTTCAAGGAAGAAATCGTAAGTTCACGATTCAACGAACTTTTTTTAGGGTATTCTTTCAGGGGAAATGTAACGATAAAAATAGATAATATTCACAAAAAGTATGAAAAACTTGGTAGGATCATCAGGGATTGTTCTAGGAAGCTTCGAATTTTGAGGTAGAAGAAAAATCCCTATTTATTCCCTAGAGAAACCTACATCGGGCGAAAAATATTTAAAACTCTGGAAAATATTGCATTTTTCTCCATGGAAGTGTTCCTTCAGAACTATCTTGTAGCAAGCACCTGTTATCAGAGACTCAAATATCTGTGGGACCAACAGAGAATGTTTCAAAAAATTGTAATTTTGTGCCCAGAGGGGAATTCGAATTTTCCTGAATTGGGCTGTAAATCTATATTTCTATCGCAAATAAACTTTTTTCTTTCTTCAAGTGTTTTTTTTCAGATTTGAATAGTTCAAAATTCCTCTTCTGGAAGATGTGTAACTTCCTAGAGCCAACAGGTCATCTTGCGGAAAATTTTTCATTCGGGGGGTGGGAAACAAATTGTGATTTTCCAGTTGTTCTTCCCCAGACTTTCCACTCTCTTCTTCTCCTTCAACCTTAAATGTGCGCCTGGTTCTCAAATAGAATCCCTCATTCTTTCTACCAGCCCTTCATCCACTCCTCTCGCTTTCATAGTTCGGCGCAGTACCCGTCTCTTAACTGAGTCAAACGCTGCTTTGAAATCTGTGAACAGAGCTACAAGTTCCCCTCTCTTTCTCCTCAGATTCCCTTTACAAGATAATTCAAGACGTAAATGTTATCTGTTGTCACTATTCCTTTCTTTAAACCCGTCTGGTTGTGTGGAATACTTCCGCATCAGTTGCCTTATTCACTTCTTCTCTGTTAATCTCATCCCCTTCTTATTCTCTCTCCACTCATTTTCTTTCTCAATTCCTTACCTCCTGTTCCTCTCCTCCTAACAAACCTTTAAAGTACTTTGTCTACTAATTCATTTGTATCACCCCATTTACGCCCATTCACTCTCTATAGTCTCTAATCACTACGTTCTTTCTCCTCCTCCTTTTCTGCTCCCTTCTATTCTTCTCCAGACCTGCGAAATTCTCCCACGTATCCTTTCAGCCTCCTCATTCACTATTATCTTACCTTCTTTTCCTTCTTCGCTAATCTTTATCTCAGGATTTCCTTCCGTATCTCTCTTTTCCAGTTTTGTCAACCTATCTTCTATAGACTTCATTTCTCTTATTCTATTTTCTCCCCTTTCCTTCTGCTGATCCTCTATGTCTTTCAGTTTTATTTGGGACTTTTATTTGTTTCTGTTTCTCATCTCCTGTCTAATCCATCCCATTTCTTTCCAAATTTTTCAACTTTCTCCTACAGCTCTCCTCCTTGTTACTTCATGACCTACAGATCCCTCAGTACCTCCTTTCTTAATCCTTTAAACATGGTTCCTATGATCTTAATCAACCTTATTTTCCAAATGACCTATAACTCCCCAAGGCTGGAAGGGAATGCTACATAAAATTTTGAACTTTAGCGTCAGACAAATATTTCAACTTTCCTATGTTTGGTTTTTGATCGGTTGTGGGAAATTTCCAACTCATAAGGACAGACACTGGAAATTAATTCAATTTACTTTCTAAAGAATATTGTCTAGATTCGTGCGATTTAAACCCTCTGGCTGGCAGATCCCAAACTTCCCAGTACCAATAGGAAACCTTTTAGAAATTCTTCAATTTCAGGGTAGGGGGAAAATTCTGATTTTCCTATATTGGGATGTATGGCTCTATAGCTTCTTTAAATTAATTTCATTTTTATTTGAATTTTTCTTCAAATTTACCTTGTTTCGAATCCCTGCGCTAGAAGACAAATTACTTTCCTGAAAAAACAGGTAAAGTCCTGAGGAATCTATATGGCTTCAGGAATAGATTTGATTTTTCTCCTATCAATGTTGCTCCATATAAACCTTTATTGTCTCCTTGTTCTAGGAGTTTCATAACTTCCTGAGCCTAACAGGAAACGTTTCATAACATTTTAACTTCTTTGATCTCTATGGCTCTGAAAATTGATTTCATTCTCTTTCTAAAAGTTTCCCTTTAGGTTCATGTGGTTCTTTCTATCTATTCTGGGAGATCCCGAACTCTTCAGAAACAACAGAAAATGTTTTGGAAAAATTTGAATTCTAGTGAATGAGAGGGAATTAAATTGATAATAATTTGAAGATAATATTTGGATGAATTTTCATAACTTTAAAAATCAATTATATACACATCATAAAATTATTTTTTTTTCAATTTGACCTAGTTTCAAATCTCTGTTTTCAAAAACTCACAATTCGTGAAGAACAACAGGGGAAGTTCTGAATATTTTTTATTTTCGGGGTGGGGCAGAATTTCATTTTCCTGTATATAAATAATGTGTGGTAATATTTTATGTATGTATTCAGTATGGTTTTGGGAATCGATTCCATTTTTTTCAGGATCTACCTACATTTACCTCCGGTTCTGAAGATCAAAAACTTCGTAGAACCAACAAATTTCGGTCGCACAAAGAAGGATGATAATAGAAAGATTTATTTCTTGGTCAAACTATGAAAAGTACGGAAAAATATAAATGAACTAAACTTGTGCACCAAAAAAAGATCTACTTTGGTAAAATTAACTCTTTTGATAGGGCAGGTAGTTTTTGCTCCATTTATAAAAAAAAAGAAAAATAGAATGAATTCATTTCAATCAGAAAAAATAATTATACGAATGGAATAATAAAATTTTTGAAAAAATGACTAAAGCTAACACAGAAGGTTGATTAAGAAAAGTTATTCAGCTGAAAAATATCTGGAGATTTGTTATAATTTTCCCCATTGGATGCGTACTGTTGGTTTCAGACGTGAAAAATAAAATAAAAATTAAAAAATTCAATTTCTATAAAAACTACACAACATGAGAAAGAATATAGGCAACAAAACTTCTCTTCCGCCTTGGACAAACTTCGATCGAATGCGCTGCACTAGACACGCGATGGTAATGTCTACGTTAAAGCCGGAGAAACTTCAACAAAAGAGAATCCATGCTAATCAAATCCCGCACAAAAGCATTAAAAATGTTAGAAAAGAGCTTATTCATCGTGTTTTATCTTTAGTGGAAAAATTCTGACCGTGAATGTAGTGAGAATCCCGTAATATTTTATATGCCAAATCCACCATCTTGTTGATATGTCCACATTTGAGAGTTCTGAAATCAACTCGAGCGAACTTTCAAGATGATTGCATAGTTATTCAAGAAATAAGTTAACGATATTCCAACCATACTTTTTCGAACATGAGTTCTATCATAAAATATGGTCAATAGTGTTTTTTTTTAAATTTCGGACAAAAGTTATTAGCAGCTCGCTGTAGAGTCAAAGCAATCTAACTTGCAAAATAAAATTTTTGT
>WSXT02128877.1:0-10755 GCA_011762715.2 Neuroterus valhalla
ACGCTTTTTGAGAGTAGAGCCAGCAGAGCCTTGAGAAAACTTAATATAAGAAAAGTTTTATCATAAATGAAAAAAATAAATAAAAAATCTTCATAGAAGTGGAGTTTTTCAGTAGTTTTACAATATTTGCAATTCTGTGTATGCATTACACTGTAAACTGAATCGAACACGTATGAAGCCGAGTGCGAAGCGCGAAGTGAAAAAAAAACCAAGCGCGTAGCGCGAGGTAATTACATTATCGAGCGCGAAGCGCGAGATCCGAATGACGCGCGCCCTAGGCGCGCTCAAACATGCGAGCCGCGCGCGCAGCGCGCCATGAAAATGAGCCCGCGAAGCGGGCAGATTTTTCTTCTTTTAAAAAAGCTCTCGAAAATGCTTCTAAGTTTAACAGAAGCCCAAAAACCATTATGAATGAGGAAGATTGTTTTTCCTATCCTTTCTCTCTCCTAATCTATATTCATCAAGAAACGTCGTCATTGGTTCGTCTCAGCTTTGCATATAATGTTGTGCAAACAAGCCTATCGGCTTCTTAGCAAAAAAAAAGTGTAATTCTCTTTGCTGCAACGCGTAACCCTTTTCCACTTTGAGACCTGTCGATCTTGTCTCGATAAGCTTTTTCAAATCCATAAACCGGTACTTGGTACTTGGTACTCAGTACCTGGTTTACATACATATAAGCTTAAAGCCTGCCAGGAATAGAATAACTTAGTTCGTTGTTGGATGGTGGCAGCGTTCATCAGTTCAAGGTTAGGGGCTTTGCGTTCAGTGCCCGCCGACCGAAATACATCCCTCCTCTAATATATAAATACTCAAAAGAAAACCAAAAAACTAAGCCCAATAGAGAAAGAGCCCTCTCCACATGAATATTCAGTTCATCCCAGTAACCTTGCTCCAGCTGCTGTTTTTAAAAATATAGAACACTCCACTCTTTCTTTCAAGCACTTTCAGAGTCCATTAAGTGTCTACTTCACAAGGCTTAAATAACAAACATCTATTTTTTAAATCTTTATTACTTTCGCCAAAAACTTTCAGCTGCTTCTGCTTATTTTTATTGAATGCATTGCATATTTCTTATACTTGACGCTTTTTCTTCCTTTACTGATTTTTTTTCTTTAGTTCCTTGAGTTTTTAAATAGTTTTTAATTAATAGAGTAACCCTGAAATTGACCTCCCTCCCTGATATACTTCAAAATTATTACTGTTGCGATCAATAATTCATCAACTTTTGAAACTTAAGATGATGGATTGAATATTACGCTCAAAAATGGTTTAACGTAGTTTGGTTTAAATCAAGCTTGGCAGTATGAGGTTATCAAAAACGCTGATTACGAATGAGAAATAAAAATACAAAATCTCTAATATTTTCGATTATATATTTCACGTAAATCGCATCAATTTTTCAATTTGCTTGCCATATTGAATTGCCTGTTCAGAATTTCTGAATGCCCGGATTGAATTCAAATGCAGTGACCCCAAAGTTTGTTTAATGTGGTCTACATTGTTGAATCCATCAGTTTGAGTTTCGTAATTTTGCCGTTAGATTCAAATTCTGCGAATACAAAAACATTCAGGAAATTGAAGGCTGTCACGAGCATTATGGAATAACCACGTTTTTTGTGGCTATGCAAATCAGATTTACCGGATTTCTTAAAAAAATTGTATTGAAACAATTCATTAAAATATGTGGGAGAAAAGGAAACTAACATAGCACCATGCTATTCTGCGGGAGAATTTCAATAAATCTGTGTATTGAATAATTTTTCGCTCTAAATAATTTGTTGTACAATACACAATTATGCACAGTATATTACATAACAAATTGATCAAAACAAAAAAATTTTCTCAATGGAGAATCCAATTTTATTTTTTATCAACCGTTTTATAGAATTCATTTTTGACTTCCGATCCTTCTATTTGTATCATAACATGTTAATGGTGGGTCCATCATATATTTTATGTTGCTTAGAGTTCCCGGAATTAATTGTAAAAAAAGCACTCTTTTATGGCATATGTTTATGACCGCAGGCGAATTTTAGTGACACACCTATCTTTGTCAAAGAATAGATAGAAAAATTACACTAGAGCTGGAAATGACAAATTTGAAGAATATTGGTTGTAAAAGAAGTAACAAAATAGTTTTATTCGTTAAAATCGATTTTGAAACATTCGAACAAATGCATATTCAATGGGGTAATCCAAAAACTTTTTTTCGAATTTTGATGCAGAACGCCCGGAAATTTGTTCCATCCACAATAAAATAAACGCATTTTTTTTGTTTTGAAAAAGGATAATATTTAGAGGTAGTGCCAGCCCCATGAAGTTTAACACGTATTTCCCATAAGAAAAAAAAAGACGTTTTTGTGCATTTTATTCAAAATTCTCAATATTAGGTAAATTGAGTTCGAAATTCACCATTTCTCTTCACAATTAGTCACAGAATGCGAATAAAATATTACTCTTCAATTTTCAGCCCCATAAGTCTGTTTTATAGGGCCCCAAAAACCGCATAAGTGAAAAAATGGGGTTTTCGAGTTTTTGGCGCTAATTATGATTTTCTTGCAATTATTAACGCAGATTATTTCAAGTACATGAAATACTACTCTTCACTGATAGTCAGATGTTCATATTATTTGTTTAAGCAATTGGTTATTAATTAAAACAATATTCTCTTAGGATAATACTACAAAGTTGCGGTTTTTTCTGGAATTTTCAACTTTTTGTCCACTTTCCACTTGAAGTAAGTAATTATTTAATTTAATTTAGCAAAAATAATTGATTAAACAAATTTTAAATGTTTATAGCTATCTTCTTCTAGAGTAATACTACATAGTTGCGGTTTTTTCCTGAAATTTTCAACTTTTTGTCACTTTTCAGTTAGATAAAAGTAATAATTAATTCATTTTAATAAAAGAATTGTTTGAAGAATTTATTATCATTGCTTATAATATTTTCTTTGCCTAATTATAGAAAATTGCAGTTTTTTCTGGAATTTTTACCGTATTGCCCACTTTTCACTTGGAGTGAGGTAATAAATAATGCGAGTTAATAAATATGATTTTATAGACAATTCATCATTGTTTATAACCATTTTCTCTTAGATAAGTGCTGGAAAGTCAAGGTTTTTTCTGAAATGTTTAACTTTGCACTGAATGGAATTTGAATGAAATGCAATTAGATTCAATTAGATTCAATTGATTTATTTTTTGTTAAATTACATTGTTTTTTATTTAACATAATTTTTTTCTTTAAATATGAACCATTATATTTTTGATTAAAAATGTACATTTTCAGGTCGAAGATTCAACTCTTTGGTTGAAAGTTGAACTACTTTCAGAAAATTTGAAATTCAAGTTTCACCGAATGAATTCAGCTTTTTTGTTTTAATGTTTATCTATTATTTGTTCACAACCAAAAAGGTCAAGCAAAGTAAAACATTTCAGAAAAAACCGCATTTCTTCAGCACTAATCTAAGAGAAGATAGCACTAAGAAATAATAATTTGCTTGGAAAATTATTTTCGTTAAATTAAATTAAATATTAACTCACTTTGAGGAAAATGTGGGCAAAAAGATTAAAATTTCAGAAAAAAACAGCAAGTTTCTATCATTAAGCAAAGAAAATATTATAAGCAATGGTAACAAATTGTTTAAAAAATTGTTTTCGCTGAATTATATTAAATAATTACTCACTTTAAGTGAAAAGTGGACAAAAAGTTGAAATTTTCAGGAAATCCCACAACTATGTAGTATTAATCTAGAAAAAGATAGCTATAAACATTTACAATTTCTTTATTCCATTATTTTTGCTAAATTAAATAAAATAATTACTTACTTTAAGTGGAAAGTGGACAAAAAGTTAAAAATTCCGAAAAAAAATCTTGACTTTCTAACCCTTTTCTGAGAAAAATATGCTAAAAACAATGATAAATTGTTTAAACAATTTAAATAAACATCTTATCCACAGTATAAAGTGGTATTTCATGTATTTGAAACAAGCTGCGTTGAAAAAACCGCAAAAAAATCATACTTAGCGCCAAAAACTCGAAAAACCCATTTTTTCCCTTAGGGGGGTTTTTTGGATCCTATAAAACAGCCTCATGGGGGTGATATTTGAGAAGTAATATTTTGTTCGCTTTCTGTGACTAATTGTGAAGAGAAATGGTGAATTTCAAACTCAATTCACCTAATATTAGGAATTCTGAATAAAATTCACAAAAACGTCTTTTTTCTCTTATGGGAAATACGTGTAAAACTTCATGGGGCTTGCGCCACCTCTAAATATTATTTTTTTTCCCAAAAAAAATGCGTTTTTTTGTGGATTCGAACGAATTCCCGAGCGTTTTGCATAAAAATTTGAAAAACAAGTTTCTAATGCATTTTTGGACCACTCTAATATTCAATCAAAACCATTTATTTTACTGCTCCTTCAGCAACTAAATTTTTACAAATGTCTATAACTTGCTTTTCTTACTTTCGAGATAATATAAGAGCGACAGTTCCAAATTGGTATCTGAAGTATATGTATATGTATACGTAGTTTTGGGTAGAAAAAAATAAGTAAGATGCGAAAGACAAAACTGTGCTTCCGTTCCAATTAAACATCAAGGATATTTGCACACATGAATTTTATGTCACAGGAAGTCGCCGTGAGGTCGGCGGGTCAATTGAGTCGAGAAAAGAAGTCGTGAAAAAGCAACACCTCGTCCTTGCACACAATCAATGTACATATATTTCGGTTGTGCAAAAAGTAAGCGGGTGAAATAATTGTTTTATTTAAATCGATAAGGTTATCCCCGCAATAGATGCGTTGACCTTTACAATGGATACACCCTGCGCCATGTGTCGATGACACTCTCTGTCGTTCTATAAAGATACTCTGATAGTCTTTGTCCGGCAGACGTTGAACTCCATCACCGAGGACAACACACTTTGAACTATGCTCGCGCGCAAATAACTCCAGTAACGAGTCCTTATCATTCCGAAAGACTATTATTAAGCCATGAATGGCAATGAGCATTTCGTGAAACCTCAAAAATAAGAACAATCTAATATGATTATCAAACCGCTTCCCTGATATGAAAATCACTGGAGTTACTTTTGATTTCGGATCATGCGATTCTATTATCGACATCTCCTTATTGTTCTTTGATATTATTTCAAGATAAGGCGCAGTCGAAAAGTATAAAATAAAAAATATGCTACTTCAAGATTTATACATTTTTTCTAAATAATTTTCAATAGACACCTTAAGGCAGGTTCTCACCTTGTGGACCCGAAAAAGTGGACTTTTTTATGAATTTTTTTTTAGAAAAGTATTAGAGATAAAAAGCTAAAATTTTTTTCTGGATATGAGAATCCATTTATTTCAAGAATACAATTTTTTTAATTGGCTGAATGAAAGAAGAGGGGGGAAGGGAGGTCTATCAATAGCAGCATGTCGGTGGGGAGGTGTCCCGCTACCGCAAGTGATTCCGGCAAAACCCGTGATCCGAAACAAAAAAACCGAACACATTCCTAATTTGTACTGTATTGTCTATTAGTTGAACTAGAATTATGGAAAAATACTCAAAATTTGAAAAGTTATGAGGATTTGAAAAAAAATTACGATTTTCGCACCTTTTTTTCTTCACGCATTATTTTTTTCAATTGAACAATTTTCAATATTTTTCGTTGATTCTAGTTCATTTGTTAAAGAACCCCTAAGACACATTTTAAACAAAATTTGGTAACGATTGGTTCATTACAGCGTCTTCAATCACACCTTCTTTCATTCAGTCAATTGTATTTTTGAGCGAAAAGTATGTTCATATCCAGAAAAAATTTTCAGCTTTTTATCTCTAATACTTTTCTCAAAAAAAATCCCAAATAAAGTACATTTTTTTCGGGTCCACAAGGTGAGAACCTGCCTTAACTGTCGTGCATACTAAAAAGATACATAAGTCCAATAATCTGACTCGAACTAAGAAAATCAAGAAAAGCTATCTGCCCGAAAAAAACGCTGATATCGAATGAAAATTTTAATAATCCAGATACACTACTTAGGTAAAAATGATGTGCTCTTCCATATTTTTCAGTGGAAAATTGATTTTCTAGAAAATTCCTATAACAAAATGGACCAAAGGGTTTTAAATAGTCGCGAAAAGTCGAAAATACATGGAAAAAAGAACAGATGTACATAGCCATAAGAAACGGATGGGCAAACGAAACTTTTCGTTTGTAAATACGCTCCGCACTCGGTTACTTTTACAGGGCAAAAAAGACAAAAAGCACTTTCGGTTCTTTTTCATTTGTACGATGATGACGTATTGCCACGTGAAAATTTTGGGATACGCAAAGTGCTTTGTGTATCTTTTTCTGTTGCATTTTTCAACTTTTCAAGATTCCTTATTATTAAGTAGTCGTTTTTTGCAATAAATACACCGGCACACAAAAAAAAGTTTTCTGTACATCAGACGGGACCTATCTACGGGCATGTTTTTTGACCCGCTGAATCCGAATTTAGAGTCGGTTTAGGCCGTACACCTTCTAATTTTGAATGAATTGCAAAAAACCGTAAGAAATAGAGAAAATTGGATGTTTTAGTAATAAAAATAATTTATGGGTCTAGGGCAAGCATAATTTTCATGTATTTTGAACCGGTGAATACTAATTTCAAGTGTACTTGGATCGTAATCTGTTTTGAATATAAGAAAATCGTGAAAACACCATGAAAATTGTAAAAAAACTCATGGCAATTGCAAAAATCGCAAAAAATTAGGATTATCTTGATGGAAAAAATGTTGTAGCCTCGGATCGAAGGAGATTTTCATGCAATTTAATTTGCTTAAAACGAATATGCAATGTATTTGGTCCATATTCCCTCAAACATTAAAAAATGGCAAAAAACTGATAAAATAGCAAAAAATTGCAGTCAAAAAATTGAAAAAAATCTATCAAACGCGATTAAATACAATCAAAAAATACGTTAAAAATACAAGAAATGTATTCAATCGTATTTAATAAATTTTTTTCAATTCTTTCGACTGCAATTTTTTGCTAATTTATCGGTTTTATGTCATTTTTGTGAGTGTTTGAGGGAATATGGGCCAAATACATTGCAGATTAAATTAAATGAAAATCTATTCCGATCCGAATCTACAAAATTTTTTTATCAAGATAACCTCAATTTCTTGCGATTTGTGCAATTTTCATTGTTTTTTTATAATTTGCTCATATTCAAAACGGCTTATGATCTAAGTACACTTGAAATTAGTATTCAACGGTTCAAAATACATTAAAATTATGCTTGCCCTAGATCCACAAATTACTTTTATTACTAAACATCCAAATTTCGCTATTTCTTACGGTTTTTTGCAATTTACTTGAAATTGGAGGGTGTACGGCTAAAACTGAATTGAAATTATGATTCAGTGGGTGGAAAGACATGCCCGTAGATAGGTCGCGTCCGGTGTACAGAAAACTTTTCTTTTGTGCGTACCGGTATATTATTTTATCATTTTTATAAAGATAGTTAGATGCAGTTTTTCCTTACGAATCCAGTGATACCAAAAACTCATCTTTCATGAAAATGTCACTTATGCATCTTTTTAGTTTGTACTGCGGTTGAAGCACAGATAATTCATATCTCAAGGCATTGGTTTTGGATCGGAATTATTCTTTGAAAATTGTCGCTTAGTAACGTGAAATCGTTCTTTAATGTAATTATTAAAAAAAATTTAGTTCTACGTTTTTTTTCTCATCCAAAAGTGGATCAAAGCGATGCACGAATAGCCATAAATGTTGTGGTACGCATAGCCGTAGAGTCATAGAATCTGCGTGAAATTAGTCAATTTCTAATTGAAGGACTTCCAAATTGTAGAGTTTCAATACGAAAAAAATATTTTCTCCCTGTTTGTATTTGATAATAAGAAGAAGGTGAAGAATATCGGAAAAATGAGGAATGATATTTGCGGAGTGATTGAATAAAGTTGGCGTCTGACCGAAACCGAACGTCACTACTTGAGTAGTGGCGTTGAGTGAAAAAAGACGTGTGGGATCAGACGTGGCTAGATTCTATCCCCTACTAGGCTCGTTTTTTTGCATTCTAGTGAATCGCGTATCAAACTGTTGAGACTGGCTTGGAAAAAGACCCATATATCAATAACATTTCTCTCACAATTATCGAATAGACCGCAGACGGCAGCAAACAAGATATATCTTCATCGACTGCAAACATTCTTCAATTTTCCATGACCTTCGGCTTCTCGTGAGCTTCTCTGACGTCGATTTGTATTTTCTGTCCTTTTCGTACTGGATACTTAAAGCACTCATATGCGTGGTCTTATTTATTAAGATTCTGCCATGTGTGGGTTTCGCGAGGAACAGTCCTCGTTGAAATATTTATTATGTTAAGTAAGATAAGCGATAAAGCAGAAAAGGCAAATCGCATTTTTAAGTCTGGTTCCGATACATGAATAACAATAATATAAGTCATTTTACGCAGGTTCCATAAATAAGATCTTTCGGAACCCAATTATCCATATGATATAAATATTTGAAATAGTTATTAATATAATTGATGGAGAGAATTTCGGGAGCTATCAATCGTTTTATCATGTATAACGCTCAAAGATAAATTTTCTGAAATTCGGTTCCAAAATTAACATTTTGAATTCCAAATAATTAATAGGGCCTCCATCTCCATTCCCTAGTTTCATTTTTGAACATTCAGAATGAACATAAGTAATTAATAAGGCTGACCTCATAATAACTGCTTTACAAAAACATTCACAAGAATCAACTCGAAATTGTGAAATTTCAGAATTGTCAATCCCAAACCTGCAAAATAGAATTTCATCTTAAAAGCTTCCATTTCACTGGAATCTTTAAAAAAAGGCATGTTCAACAGTTCATATTGTTCCGACAGGTTACTTCATCAATATTCAACAATCGAGGATAAAATAGTTCGATATTTATGTTTTTTTTTTATAAACTAGGAAAAAAGTAAATTTCAGTATGCTCCGATTGAAGAAAATGCTTCCATAAAAAATTAACTGTGAAGTAATATATCTAAAATAATTTTCTATTATGGCTGGTTCTATCTCTTTTAGAGGATAGATTTTTATGATCTATTTTTCATGATCCAGGTGAAAGCTGGGTCGAATCGTGAAGGTACGATGCACCAAGTGGAGCCGGGTCAAGGCCGCCTCTCTCGTGTGGTGGGTCGACTGAGTCATTCGTGCAGAACCGTGCATACGAGTGCGTCGAACTCAATGACCGTTGCAGCTGCAAGACTGCAAGCTCGCATTTCGGTCGTTCTCGGTTCTCCTCGGGTAACATCGGCTGCATTCCGCGTGCATCAACTCGAGGGACCGCCCTCGACAAACCAGGAGGGCAATGCCCAATGCACTGGCAGCTCCCAATGACGACCAAATGTAACACACTCTATCTAGAAAAACAAACATCTTCAGTGATGATTCTTTTATTGTTTTATTCATCGCCAGTTTCATCCACTTCAGTTCATCAAGTGCAGTTTCCACTGATCAAGGGGAGTCGATTTCAGTTAGAGAGATTTCTTTAGCTGGGGATTAAAATTGCAGTGGCCTTGAATCAAAGTCGAGATCAAAGTTGAGATTTATTCCGAACTTCTCAGATCTGCGATTTTATCTATCACTGTTAAAAATTTCTGTTGTCATTTCACAATAAATGTAATGGAAGTCTATTACCGAAACGTAAAGTTATTAGACAATGCATGAAATTGTACCTTCACAATAGAGTATCGTAAAATTACAACAAATGTATTTTTATTTCACAAAATACATAAAAATCTGCATTAAACACATGTATTGCACAATTATATTCCACGTATTGTGAAAATACATTACATTTTGGTGATTCACGTCTGTTACATTTTTATTATGAATTTGATGTAATAATATTTTGATACATTTTTAAAAACTAAACTCGCGATATCTTCGAAACTGAAAAAGATTTTTCAATAAAATTTGGATACAAAACTCGTCAGGCTTTAGCGATCTTTAGAATGTCTTGATTCTTATTTTTATACCACCAAACAATATAATCTGCATCATAAACTTAAAGTTTATAAACAATCGATAATTTTCATGAAAAATGCTGTCAAAATCTCTAACATAACCTACACGAATACACAAAGCTCACGAAAATATTATATGTAAAAGATTTAGACGGCATTTTTCAGGAAGGATTCCAATGTTGTTTTCGAACTTTACGTTTCTGATGCAGATTATATTATTTGGCAGCATAAAATTATAAATCAAGACATTCTAAGTCACCCCGAAAATATAAACTCTTTTTGCTATCAAATGAAAAACACATGTCCCTAAATTTTAAGTTTTCATCCTATTTCTGGAAAGAAGTCTATAGTGCGATAAAATTTTAGATTTAATATTAACAAACATATACTCAACTGTTGCGTTACTTCTACTTAAATTATTCATATTCCGATATTGTACAAAATAAACAGCACACTTTCAGCCGATATGATGCGGCGCTAGTTCGCAGCGGCGGACGCGTGAAGCTTTCAATTCACAATACATGTAATGTAATTCCACTTTACAATACCGCAATTGTTTTTGTGTTGCATTTTGCACATTGCATTTTGTGTTGTGATGTCTTGTAGAATCACAAACATTTTTGACAGTGTACCAGTCATATGAGGTTTAAAACTTACTCGATGTTTTTTCACACCTATTTACGATAGGGTGTCCATGATCGTAAGAACCAAAAACCAGGACAGG
>WSXT02128888.1:0-10755 GCA_011762715.2 Neuroterus valhalla
CGTTTGTGTGTGTGTGTGTGTGTGTGTGTGTGTGTGTGTGTGTGTGTGTGTGTGTGTGTGTGTGTGTGTGTGTGTGTAGATTTTCTGACATCCCGGGCTACGCGCCTGTATGGCACCCTAAAAATGGCAAAATAAATTTTTCTTACCCAATGAATTGCAATAATACGTATAGGAATCCGACTAAATATACTGGACTAAAACTCCAATTTCTATTCAACATCCAAAAATCAAGTTTATATCGGAAATTCAAGAATCGAACGACCAAATCTGGACAAACACTCAAATGTCTCTATTGAAATGAAAAAACCACGGATAAAAAAGGAAAGATAAATGAGAAACTAGCCCTCAAAACCCCTTTATTCTCTTTTTTATCTTTCGCCTTCTCAAAAAGAGAAAGAAGTTCATAGATATTTCGAGTGTTATTATATTTATTTATTTATTGATTTATTTTATTATTATAAAAAAAATTATTATTATTATTTATTTTATTCTATTATTGTTTTGGAAATAATAAAAGATAAAAGGAGATGAAAGATAAATAAAAGGGAAGGAGAGGGTTTGAAGCTTGCCTTCTCATTTATCTTTCCTCTTTTTTATTTTTATGTTTTTTTTTCAAATTTCCAGGGCAGATATTCTGAATAGTATTGTATTGTGTTTTGAAAATAATAATATGAAAGAAGACAGAAGACGAAAAAAAGTTAGGGTTTTTCGAGGTTGCTTTCTCATGTATCTTTCCTCTTTTTTATTTTTATTCATTTTATTTTTGTTTAATTTCAAAAGAGACATTTGGGGATGTTTGTTCAAATTTGGTTGTTGGATTCTTGGTTTTCTAGTTTAATTTTTAGGTATTTCAGGAAATAATTTATCATTTTTTAAATCTGTCTTCCCCCCGTGTGCAGTTCCGCAGAATTATAAATGCATCAACTAAGAAAATCATAAATTATCATCGAGGATGTCCGGTCTAGCTCCACGTCGCATATTTAATTATAGATAAGCGACTATGACACGTATAGTGGTCAACTCTACTCAGCCGGATAAATCAATACTTTTAATTTATGTTCATTTTGGAACGAATTTGTTTCATAATTGGAATTGGAGTCATTTCAAACTCTGTAAATACCCAAATCATTATAAGATTCTTGGTTTTTACGCTCTTTAATGACATCTACAATTATTGTTATTCAGGGAATTTCCGTTGTACTTTTCCCCGCATTCCTTAAAATAACCACTTTGAAATAGAAATAAAGTTGAAAATTGTAAGTTGGAATGTACATAGATTGATAATATAAAAACTAGAGACTGATACCATAAACAGAGAAATAATTGTAAATCGCATTCTAAATCTAGATTGATTGCACGATTATTAAGTAATAATGAAATATTGTCGATCATTGTATATACAACTTGTGATTTGACTCACAAGTCTGATGACTTACTCTAAAAGAAGTTTGAAAGTCATTGTAGCAGATGTTTTGCTTCATTCCGTAGTGGGATTGCTGAATTATATGAAGTTCAAGGAAACGTATAAGTCCATCGCTTCAGAACTCATTTTTTGTTTTGTGCACGTGTATTATCAAATCCCGTGCATTACTGGGACAGATTTCTCTATTTGTAGTCACCTCTTTAAAAAAAGATAATAAGATCGGAGACTTTTTCAAATTTCAAATATTAAAAATTTTTAGTAATTTCATTTTTTTTCATTTTGAAAAAAAAGTAATAAAGTTGCACATGTGGGTATGATTAAAAAATGCCACTTTAAGATTCAGTTAAAAATTGCAACCGAATTGAAGATTAGGATCGTATGGAAATGCCAAATTTGTTGTATTTTTAGTAGTTTTGATGTTTTATTTTAATTATAAACATTTAGAGGTTTGCAACCGTTCCTTAGTTCACTAATTCAGATTCATAAAGTTAGTGGCACCTGTGTAATTTATATGAACCAACAATATTTAGCAATTTGTATAAATTGTAGGGGAATTTAAAAGTCACTACGATTGCATGAAGTTGCGCTAAAGTTGCTTAATAATATTTTCGTTTTTCCATTTTTTTTTCCAGGATTACGCTTATATAAGTGAATTTAAATTATATATAGCTTATAGTACAAGAAAATAATTTTTATATACATAGTGCATGATGATTTAATTTTACTCTTTAGTATAATTTGTGTATTTTTGTCGCCACCCTGTTTCTATATTGTGATTCATAAGTCCTACTTTGCCGTGTTCAAGAGAAATTTTATCGTTTAACAAGAAAGCGACAGAAAGACGAATTCGCCATGAAGAAAGATATATTTTCAACCAAGATAATTCATTGTTCACAAAAAATATTCATTTTCACCGGAAGATGGAAATTACAACGGAAAAGATCATTATTTAACTTTTAAGTTGAAAACATTAATTCCCAATCGAAAATGTAAACAAATTTTCCAATAAATAGTTTGATTTACAAGAACACTTGGAATAGTTAATTATAGAAAATCTTCAATAGTAAGAAATGATTTTCCTACCATTTTTAAACAAAAATAAGGAATTCGAATTTTCAACATAAAATTTAATAGTTAATATCAGAAAAAAATCCGTTCAAGATAACAGAAAGTTTGAACAAATTTTGAAACAATCGAATTAGCTTATAGAAATGTGTTTGATGAAACTATTCGCGTTTCCGATTGTTCGTCCCCAGATTAAAAATGTTTAAAGCAGTAGCACTGAAAATACAATTTTCCAGAATAGATTTATATATTTTAATGTAAAAACTCGAAGATAATGTTTGACTGTTTGTTGAAATAAAACATTAATAATGATAAATAATACAAGCCTTATAAATAATAATCAAAATGATCAAATTTTATAGAAACAACTGTCAATTCACATAATTAAGCATTCGATTCCATTTATTAAATTATATCTAGATGTAACACTTTTCCAATGATTTCGACCTGCATTATTCCTTTTTCATCTATTTCAAATTGAAAAATGAATTCCTTTATTTTGTTTTATAATTTTTTTCATGCATAATTTATCAATAATAATCATTGCAATATTCAATGCAAGGTATTCCACGCTCGAAAAACCAGTTCCCGTCCGATCACGGAAGTTAAGCAGCGTTTGCGCAGTTCGTACTTGGATGGGTGACCGTCCGGGAATACCGCGTGCTGTTGGCATGTTGTCAGGAGACTGACGCCTTCCACTAAGGAGTCAGACTCCATCATGACTCCTTAATTCATAACCTTGTTACAAATACCTTAGTAACACACTAACACTTTGATAGTTTTCTAAATGGTGGCATGCATTTCATTAGTTCATTCACTGACTGCAAGGGAACGAGATTTAAAAAAAAAACGATAAATTTGTATTGTAAACTTTTAAAGAAAATATCTAAAAAAATATTCTTAACTAGAAACTATTGTTCTATAATTTTATTTAGAGGAAAATTGTTCTCCGTTTAATTTATAAAAAGCATGCTTTGAAAATAAAGAAAAGGTTAGGTGGGATATTTCAAGATATTTTCTCTGCACTGGCCAAGAAACACCATGCAAAAAACTTTCTTGTAGATGTATGAAATTTTTAATTTATAAATTAAAAATTATAATTTCATTGCTGCTAACTCATTTACAAAAATATATTTTTTGAATGAATAAAAAGTCAAAACTACTAAAAATACAAAAAATTTGTCATTTCCATACGATCCTAATCTTCAATTGAGTTGCAATTTTTAACTGCATCTTAAATTCGCATTTTTTATTCATACCCCCATTTGCAACTTTATTACCTTTTTTTCAAAATGAAAAAAAAATGTAATTACTAAAAATTTTTAATATTTGAAATTTGAACAAGTTCCCGATTACGTATTGGATTGCAAACTCAACACTACATACGTAGCATTAAATTAAACAATTGCAACCACTTTGCAATATTGTTACATTTTTTCTCACTGAGCCATACTTAAAAAAAATCGAGAATCAACAAATATGAGGAACTGCATGTAGCGTATAAACAATGAGGTTGCAAATCTTGCGTTTAATTCTGAAGAATAATTTGAATCATTATGCAAGTTTGCAACTTTATTATGCTTTTTTCCTTAAAGTTATCGCAGTTAATTTTGTGAATAAGTAACAAATGGGCAGTAAGGTCATTTTTTCCACTAATAGTAACTATGAAAATTGTTTATTTTTTTTTTTACTTTCGGAATTTAGTTCACAAGTCTTTTTTACGCCAATTTATCAATTTTCTTGCTTTTGCAACTATATTTCATTTCCACTTCTTGAATTGTAGCGGCAGACAGCCAAGCCATAGAGATGTATAGCCCAATAGATGAAAATTGCTATTATTCTCCCACCCTGCAATTATTTTGTTTCAAAAGACAAAAGATTTCAAAGGAAAATTGTTCTATTCGTTTGGAAATTCAACTTTTGTTCCACTAAAAATTCATATTTTTAGGTCGAAAATATCTACTTTTTTGTTAGGAAGTCCCTTTACATATTTGATTAAGGCCATGTTAAACTTACCAAATTCCTACCTTACCGACATTTTTTTTTGCAACAACTCACGACTACACCGAAATAGGTATCGAGTTGATATTTCGAGAAAAGCCTTAGAAAACAATAAACTGCGTTTGTATACAACATTATGTTAAAAATTAAGAAAAAAAAAAGTTTTTTTTGCGAATTTTTTCTCAAAATTTTCAACCAAATGTTGTATACAAACGTAGTTTATTGTTTTCTAAGGCTTTCCCCAAAAAATCAACTCGATATCTTTTTCGGTGCGGACGTGAGTTGTTGCAAAGAAAATCGATAATTTGGGTCACGTGACCCATGTTTAACATGGCCTTGAAAGCGGGCAGATTCTTTGTAGTGGGTCCATCAATTTGGGTGAAAATTAATCTCTTTGGTTGAAAATCCAACTATTATTGGTTGAGACCTAATCTTCATTGTTTGGGATTTTTATTGTTTGTTTTTAAATTCGATTATTTTTTTAGAAAAGTATTAGCAAATTTTCATAGAAAATCCATATTTTCGGGTTAAAAGTTCAACTGAATTGTAAAAAGTTCGTCTTTTTTTTCTTAGAATTTCAACAATCTGGTCGATTTTTCTTTTTTTCTGCCTAAAAATTCAACTCATAGGGTAAATCTTATATTTTATATTCAACTGTTGCTTCTTCAGAACAAAATTGTTTTTGTGTTAAAATATCAATTAGCACAGTTTTCGTTCGAAATAATTCTTGCAATTGAAGATTTGACTAATTTTTGGTAAAAAATTTATCTGCTTTAGTTGATGCACTATGTACTTTGTTAAAAATTCGTCTTTTTCGATACAGCATTGGATTACAAATTCAACTTTTCTCTTGAAATTTTTTTTTTAGCGTGAAATCAATTTTTCCAATAAAAAACTCAACTATTCTGTTTTTGGTTGAAAATTTATGGGTTTCGTTAGAAATTCTTCTTTTTTGCAGAAATTATTCTCTTTGGTTGAAAATGTATCAAAGATTGATTTTTTTGTTGAAGATCCAACTGTATTTCAGAATTGTTGTCTCTTTTGGTTGAAAATTGCAACTGTTTGGTTAAAAATTAATCCCCTTTGTTGAGAATTCAAATAATTTGTTGAAATTTCAGCTACTTTGTTGAAAGCTGAACAATTGTGTCGTTGTTTTTGGTTCTAGATTCGTCAAATTTGTTGAAATTCATCTCCGGTTAGAATTTGTATCATTTTTAAAAAAATTTGATCATTTTGTTGAAAACTCAAAAAACTCTATAGAGAATCATGCTGTTAGTTTAAGAATTACACTATTGTTTTATTGGAAATTTTTCTTTTTGGGTTAAAAGGAAATAATTATGGTGGAGAATATCTAAATATTTGTTTGAAAATAAAGTTTTAATATAAATCTAATACATTTCTTTCGTTTTTACGCTTAAGATTCCAACTTCTTCAAAATTTTTATTCGAATGAAATAGTAACTATAACTTCTTTTGTCAAGAATTTATATTTTTTAGGTAAAACTTTATCTTTTCGTTTTACAATTAATTTATTGGTTGAGAGTTAAAGTACCTCCTTGAAAATTCTATTGGTTTTTTTACTGAAAATGAAACAACTCATTCTATTTTTGGTAAAAAATTTATCTCAGAATGTTTCAGAAATATTATATAAGTCCAGAATGGATTATGCTCGATAACTAAGAATCTGTAAAATGATCTACTCACGATCCACCTGTATCAAATAGCTTTACGCGTGGTGACAATGCTCTAGTCGAGGAATGCTTGGGAATAATTGTTATTCTATTTATAACAGAGTCTTAAATTACATTTTTATCCTTTGCCAATACATGCAATATGTTTAATTCATTCTCAAGTAATTATACCAGATGCACAACTGTGTAGATTAAATTTTAAAACCTTCAGAGCCCTAATTTTTTTTAGGTTTAAATCTCAACTTGTTCATCAACATCAAATTAAATTTTGGTTTTAACGATTTGGAGATCGGATCAATATTTCTAAGAATTTTCTTATTGTTTCAGATATAAAATGGTTCGAGGTATAAAATGGGTGGACGAAGTTGTCGAAGGTGCCCCTTATGTTACAACTTTAGAAACTCTAGACAAATACAGTTGTGATTTCTGCGTTCACGGGGATGATATTACGATGACTGCTGATGGAATCGACACCTATCATCTTGTAAAAGCTGCAGGACGTTATAGGTAAAGCATAAAAGAATGAAAGTTTGAAATGAAAAATGGAATAGAGCAAACTTGTTTCCCAAATTTGCGCTTAGGTTTGCAGCAGGGGTGTCCAACGCAAGGCTGGCGCGCTTCTCCTTTCTCCCCCTTCTCCAAGCGCTTCTTCGAGAATTCTCTTCTCGTTTCCCCTTTCCACATCGCGTTCACCACATGAACGCATTGAAGGCGGTAAGGGAGGGGATTGACGAGTGACAGTCATTTAAACCGTTGCTCACGCGTTGGACACCTCTGGTTTATAGGTTTTCTTCAGTTTGAAGATAGTACAAATGATTGTCAAAAGTTTAAATCAGATATAATGAAAATTCAGGAATAATTTCCAACTTTTACATAAGTTTAGGGAATTTATTGAGAATTTCAGTGTCCATTAGAAGAGTTTCAAGAGCGTTCGTAAGATTTTAGGACATTTACGCAGAAAAGTTAAAAATGTTCTCCCTCGAATTCCAGACACAGGGAAATGTCGAATTCGGGCTTTACGATTTCAATATGTTTTCTTCGTCAGCTGAGTGTAGGCTTGCAATCGACTAACAGCTATTCGCGTCAATATTTTAAACATTGATTGTGTCGCTCCGACTCTTCAAGACTCGCTTATTTTCCGATGTTTTTGACTTTGTTTCGAAAACTCTAGTAGTAGTAAAGAATGCTGATGGTGAAATGGTATGGGAGTCGGATAAAGTGCAAGACAGTATGAGTGTTTTTTTCAGGGAAATGTATGTAGGCTAGGCTTCTGAGCATCACAACGGTGATAGAGAAGATGATATATTAAACGAACTGGTCGTAGATGGGGAAAGAAGAAATAATATGGACGACATTATATCCGTAATTGGGGAACTATTACCGCTGAAATGATCAAGAGCGATGGCGGATACTCGTTTGTGTGGCTGAGTGAATTTAAGAATGTGTTTGCTGTGAACGGTGAAGTTCCAAATGATTGGAGCAAGCTGATTATCGTCCCAATCTGCAAGAGATAGGAGGAAAAGCGACTGTATAATTATAGGGGCGTAGTAGAGTTCCTCTAATTACCCTGTCTCTAATTCGTGGTCCGAAAGAGGTCACATACTCGAGGCTTTAATGTTCTCTGTTTGATCTCCCAAAATAAACTTATGAATCTTCAGCAATTTGTAAAGTGGATCTTCATCCGAGGATGCAGAATTTAAAGTTCACACGAGCCAAATTAAGCTGGAAACTAACTCTTTGTTTTCAAGTGACATTAGTCAGGGTGTCTAAAAACACGTTTTTGAAGGGTAGAGGCATGTAGAGGGGGAGGGTTATTCAAATTTTTATGATTTTTTCCATTTATATTATCATATTTCTATTCTTTTTTCATCACTTCGTAATTTTGGAACGCACTTTCAACAAGAAATTTAAAGGTTTTGGCGTGACTTCCCATTTTCAGTGGATCAAACATGTATCTTCGGACTTAGAAAACTGAAAAAAAAAACATTTCGCAAAATTTAGGAGTTGATCAGTTTTTCAACTAGACGCACAATTATTATCTGAAATTTGCAGAAGAAGCGCACTTTATCTGCCGAACGTCGGGGTACAATAAAGTGCTATTTTACTGACACTTCCTACTGCCTTCTTGAATTTTCACCCAGAAAGAATGAATTCTCCACAAGAAATAAAATATTTGATACTTAAACTAAAAACATTTCAATTTTCAATCTGAAAAAATTGAATCCAGTTAGAATGGAGAACTGCTAACGGAGTCGGTCAATGTTCAACTACAACAGATCAATTTTTTATCAGAAAGAATGTGTTTTCAACAACATAATGTAATTTTGAACTGGAGAATAAAATTCATAACTTGCGAAAGTTAAATTTTCAACCAAGATGAATAGTATTCTACTGAAAAGGCGAATTTTCAATAAAATAGTTACATTTTGGAATGAAAAAATTCTTTTTCAAATAAAATGTTGTATCTCCAATGGAAAAATTAATTCTGAACAAAATAGTTCCACTTTGAATCTCGCTTTAAATCCAGTTCTTGAATTTTTAACCAGGAATGATATCAATTTAAAATCTTGATCAATCAACCATAAAACAAAAAATTTGAACAAAATAGGTGAATCCCCTAATAAAGTCAAATACATTTTAACCAAAATGTTGCACTTTCAACTAAAAATGATTATTTAATATCTTGGGGAGACTTTCATTTGAGGCACTTAGAGGAAGAGGAAAGTAACTTTTTTTTGAATGGGAAAGTGCAACAGACAAACTGTGGTAGAAAAAGGAAGACAAATATCATGTTCCGGTAAATTGAATAAAATATTGTCAGAAGTAAACTGCGATAGAGAACTGGACCTTGGTAAAAAGCAACTGTAGTAATTTAGTAATAAAGTGCAACAAGGAAAATTTAGTGGAAAACGAGACAGAATAGCAGGCAGTGGAAAACAGCGACGCACGCGATTCGGCGGTAAAACGAGACGAAATAAATTTGGAGGAAAAACGAGGCAGAATAGTGGGTAGTGGGAAAGAGCGACTTATGTCGTTTAGTGGTAAAACACAAGGAAATGAATGTTGAGAAATAGTGAAATAATTTATAATAACGAAATTCATGTTAACAAATTTCGATGAGAAAATATTTCAAGAAAAATGAGAATTAGAAGAAAAATTTGAAGAACACGCAGGTTCATTTTTTGTATTTATTATTTTGTAATAGTTTGTAACATTTTCAACAACAGGAATCAAAATCAAGCTCTGAAAAAAACATACTTCATCACGGAATCATTGAAATACATTCTAATGTTACATTATTATAATTATAATAATTTAATAATATGCTTGCAAGGGGACCTTTAGGTCGCTTAATTTTCGTTTTGGTCGATACTCTCCTCAGTGATGACATCTACGAGAGGTTTTCTGAGAAAAATCAAGGAGCTCCATTTTTAGGCCATTTTCGAGAAAAATGCATGAGTTGCGAGCGGATGGTGATTGAGCTAGTGTAAATGTATTTGCAAGTACCTGGTAGCTCACCTGGTAAAGCGTATGGCTGATAGTCGTAAGGTTGCACGCTCGATTCTCGCTGCCTTCACTTTTTTTGAATACTTTTTTTTATTTTTAAACTGTTGTTTAAAATATTAAATATTTTATAATTTTTAGTATTTATATTTTTAATTCAAATGAGGAAGTAAATGTTTCAAACGAAAATTGCAATGTTAAATACGAAATCAAAATATTTTATACAAAATACAAAAAATAATACACAGGAATAATAGTAAATTATATTTTAAACATTTGATAAATTTCATTGCCAAGTTGATAAATATACAATAAATGAATAAAAGAAAGTTAACAAAGTATGTTCATGAATGTTTAAAAGATAATTCACAATTTTTCCTGTGTTCAATTTTTTATATTTTTATTCCCTAATTCAAATTCAAGATATTAATAAATTAAATAAGGGGGGAAATAGGTTTAGACGATTGAAGAAATCGATTTTTTTTTTAAATTTATAAATTGTTAGTAAAACTATCGAAGAATATATCCCCGAAGTTTCAGTAAAAAATTTTAATTGGCTCCGGTGTTAAGATCGTCATTTTTGTAGATGTCTTCCCGTAGGTGCTCAAAATGAAATTTTTTTAACAAAAGGAGGATTGCTATATGGTGCTGGAATGGCTTATTACCCAGTAAATAGTCAAAATAATGTTATTACCGTCTCGACTTCGTAGATTTCGACCATTTTTTTTTCGAACTTGTTTTTCTCGAAACGAATTTTTTTAGATTTGTGTACACTCTAGCTCAAAAAGTTTTCCATCAATCATTCTGATACTAAGCAGATACTTTCTTTATATCATTACCCTCTATTTGAACCTAAATCCATGGTTCTATTATTGTTTCGAGTATTTTTTTAAACGCGAGAAAAGTTATGAAAAACGTCCAAAAATCAATGTCTCCTATTTACACACCCATAAAAAATTGAATTTGAATTTTTTTTTCTAATGAGGTTCAAACAGAAACTACACTGCAACCTCAAACTGAATTCACCCAAACTCGCTCCTTCTTCGAAATGAGATCGTGGATGGCTCGTGGA
>WSXT02128899.1:0-10755 GCA_011762715.2 Neuroterus valhalla
CTAAAAATTGCGCCTTCTTGATTTTTCTCAGAAAACCTCTAGTAGGTGTCTACCACTCAGAAGAGTATCAACCAAAATAAAAATGACCAGACCTAAAGGTCCCCTTGTAATTGCCTATACATAAAAAACTGAATTTGACACGCGATTCAAAAAGGAATATTGAATAACCAATAACTGTCTAGGACTTTCGGCATAACTGACGTCACATTAATGATAATAGATTTCATTCACATAAGTTTTTCTGACACTTTAAAAAATTGAACTTAAAAATAAATGAATTATCGACCCGCGATTAGGCATTTTGAACCAACAAAGTTTCATTCCAATTAGGAAGAAATATTAATTGATGACATGAGCGGTAATCAGACAGAAAATTGCTGCTCGTATACTATTGTTTCAAATATAGCTTAAAAAGGCATAGAGGCCTTTGGAAGGCAATGAACCAAGGAAGTGTTTAATGTGGCATATCTCAGAGAAAAAAATCAGAAAACAGAACAACAAAATCGAAACAGAAAGGAAATAGAGAATACTAAGCGATGACGTGAGCTGTTTGAAGAAAGGCAATTCGCTGCTAGTATCAACTTGTTTCATACATAGCTGAAACTGGAAAAAAGTTTCTAGAAGGCAGAGAAGGTTCTAGAAGGTAGAAAAGGCAAAGAAATCGAAAAATGAATATTGTGGCGAATCTCAAAGAAAAGCAATCGGTACGGGATGACACAAAATAAAAAAAGTACGAAGCGATAACGTACCCGGTTTGAAGAAATCATATTCGCTGTTTGTGCTTTATTGTTTCAAATATGGCTGGAACTGTCGAAGAAGGTTCTAGAGGTCGAAGAAAAGGAAGTAATGTAATGCGCTATATCTCAGAGAAAAAAATGCGAAGTATAATGATCCAAAATGAGAATAAGAGGTAAAAAATGTACTGAAAGATGACTCAAGCGTTTCCGAGGAAAACAAATCGCTGCTCGTGTTATATCGTTTCGGGTCGACTATACCGGTCTTTGGGTACAAAAAAGTACTTTTGTTCAACACCTACGTGAAAAACTCGACTTTTTTGGTCTGAAAGCAGTGGTCAAAATAAGCGATTTTTCAATCGTTGACGAGAAGCGTTGAATAATGAAAGGATTTACCCACTCGTGGGTAAAACCTGTCAGTATTCAACGCTTCTCGCCAACGATTGAGAAATCGCTTATTTTTATAACTATTTTCAGACCAAAAAAGTCTCATTTCACGTAGTCGATGAAAAAAAAAAGTATATACGACTCGTGGAGAATGGTCGATTATGAACTCACATTCTTGCCGCGCTTGCTTCGCTCGCGCGTCAGATGAATGCTCGTTCATAATAGAACATTTTCCCTACTCGTTGTACAATATACTATTTCAGCCTGTATTATCTGAAAAGATTATTGAAGAGCTTTACCACGAAGCCAGTGTCCACACATTGATAAAGACTACTTGCTGCTGGAAAGACCAATTTACCACTTTCTGCATGCAACTCGTAACTTGTAATTCCAAAGGTAACTAGTCTTTTCCTCTCCCATAGTAACTGCTCCTCTTTTGAAAGTCGATTTGAGTTGGCGACGCTGGAAAATAAATTTTTATTCAATTTTTCCCATGTACAAAGGGGAAATAAAACAATAAAGGTTCTTTGTTGGTAAGTAAAGTAACAAATGTACCAAAACTTTCGTTCTTTTGTTACTGTTATTGTCATCAACGTGAATCTGAGATGTTTAAGTCTCTATAGTATATATATATATATATATAATATATAATATATAATATATATATGGGGTGTGTGTGTGTGTGTGTAAATTTTATTCAAATATATCTCATTGGCTGCATAACTTGATTTCACTTGTTTCTTTTGCCTTAAAAAAAATGCTGGAATACGCCTTATTTTTGTTCTCATTTATTCAAAGTCCTTGGTTAGTCAAGACCGACAAAATATTTCTAAGACATTGCAGGATAAATTTTGAACCGAAAATATAATAGTTACATCCTCAAAAACAAAGAATCGAATCTCCGAAAAAACAATTCAATTGTCTTCCAAAGAGATGAATTTTCAACTTAAGTTAATAATCTCACACAGAAAAGAAAACTTTTTTCGGCAGAGAAATCAACCAAGTAGTTGAATTTTTATTAACCAAAAAGAGTAATTTCCTTCCAGAAAGAATATACTTTTCGAAAATTCATGAACCTTGAACTAAAACAGATGAATTTTTAAACAAAAATAGGACAGTTGAAATTTCACCAAAAAAGTTTTCAATTTCTCATCCAATTCAGTTAAATTGAAGAAAAATTCAACGTAAAAACTGATGTTTTAGTCGAGTGAAGAGAAGTCAACCAGATGATTCAATCGAATTGGTGTAATTTTGAAAAATATTGCAATTATTGAACAAATGATAAGATATTGAAACAAGAATATAACTTGCATTCAATAATAATTTTATTTTTTATCAACGAGATGAATTTGAAATAAAGTGATGAACCCACAACCACAAAATATGTTCCCAACTAAAACAGATTAATTCTCAACCAAACGGTTGCATTCTCGAGCCAAAAATACAAATTTTCGACAAAACAATAGAATTTTTGACAGCAAACCCAATTTCCAACCCATAAAGAAAATCTTCCAACAAAACATTTTGATTTTTAAGGGAACAAGATTACTTTTTAACAAAACTGTTGAATTTTCAACAGAAATGATTGATTTTCTACCAAAAAAGACGAACAGTTGCATTCTCAAGACAAAAAAGGCAATTTTCTTTCAAAACTGTTGAATTTCCAACAGAAGAGATAATTTGCAAACAACAAAGAAATTTTCTCTGACAAGGCAGTGGAATTCTTAACTTACATTGCCGAATTCTCAACCAAAAAAGATGAATTTTCAATCATAAAGATGATTTTGAACAAATCAGACGAATTTCCAGAAAATTACATGGATTTTGAACTAAAAGTAGAATATTTAGATTGGTTAGATTGCAGAATAGCTGGTACCCCTTTTCCAAGGTTCTAGGAAATAAAGGGAGTTACCGGCTATTCTGCAATCTAACCTTTAGTTTTTTCAACGCAAAATGTTATAATTCATGTATCAACAAAGAAGATTCTAGTATTGATTCGATAGTTGTTGAATTCCACCAAAAAGTCGTATTTTCAATTGGGGAAAATACATAAATCAGATTGTTGGAATTTCAAGGCTCAAAAAAGTGGATTCTCCATGAAACAGTTGAAATTTTAACCAACATTTAATTAATTTTGAACAAAAAAGTCAACTTCCAATTAATACATTTTTTAAGTAAAAAAAAAAAAAGATCCAACTCCGAGATCATTATATTTTTTTCGCTTTTTCTTGGATTTTCGAAAATTTTTGATTTTCAGGGTGAAACAAAAATGTCAATTTTCTCATATTCGGCTATAAATCTCTATTGCTATTTGCCGCCACAATTCGAATAATGAAAATGAAGAAAAAAAGGTGGTACATCACTCAAATAGAACGATTGTTATGAAAGAGAATTTCCAAGTACATTACAAAAGTAACTGAAAGAGTAACGATTTTTCTAGTTACTGGTACTAAAAAAATTCAACTAGTTACTACTCATTACTGAAATCCACACACATCAATGAACATTTTGTACTTCTTCCAACGAATGTGAATAGTCCGAATTTTCACATCACCCGCCGCGGAAAGTACATCGACTGTCATTAGGCATTAAAGACATTGGAATAATATTCCATTGGCAAAGCTGTCAAGATCTATCCCGATAGCTGGTACGAAAATAGTATTCTATGATACAAGGATGCAAAAGAAACGTTTACCAACGAGTTTTATGTTTTTAGCCCGAGCCGTTGTTGAGTCAGAGGCGACTGACTTATCACATTGCATTTTGCAGCAAAATGTCTTACGAAAAAATTGAACAATAACAGTGACCCAGACAGAACAGGTCATAATTGATGACTTCCAAAATTTGACTAGTTCTGACCTATTTTTCAGGATGAATCATTGTTTCCAGTTTTCGCAAAATATCTCTATCGTAGAGGAAATCATGCGTAAATTTGAAAAAATCAATCTTCTAGCCTTCATAAGTCAAGAGTTATGACCTTTTGAAGAACCACTTTTCTCAAATATCTCGTTTCGTAACTATCTTACCAAAAAATTGTATTCGGATGGATGATAGGGCCTCAAATGAGCTATTCAACTTTTTTTTTTGCTGGAAATGCCAAAAAAAAATTATTTCTTTGGAAGGTCATAGATTTTGGCGTATGAAGGCTATAGAATTAACTTTTTTTATATTTAATCCAAATTCCTTGACTTTTGCTAACATGCAGTGAAGACTTGAAAAATTCACATCGAAAATCTAAATACAAACGGGTTCACGGCACAGAAAGAACAGCATACGCTGGAACGTTCAATATCACTTTTTGCCCATATTATAACACTGGCGTAAATAAACGCCCGGCGCTGTTAAAGAACGGACAATTGAGGCGCTGGATGCAATGAAGCGATATAAAATTATTTTTCTAGAGTGGGGAGACCCATAGGAACTTGAAAATAAAGTTTCGAATTTTGATTTTCGAAACGCATTATTATTATTGTTATTATTATTGTGAATAGGCTGGAGCATTGAAGACCCCATCAGTAATATTATCTATGTGTAACTTATTGTACTTTACCCTCGAATCTAATCCTTCCTTATAAGGCCTGTTTCCGCGATACAGGCGTATATTGCCGTATGAGAGATGTCTTCAAAATCATCTGGTTCCCAGAAATGTTTTCTATATGTTTCACACTGAGGTTTAGTAGCACATCACAATCACAGAGGATGTAGTGTGCTGTTTCCTCACGAAAGCCACATTTACGACATTACGACGAAGTTCCACATTTTTTACGTATTTTAGTTCCATATTTTTGTCATAACGGTTACAAATTCTTGTTACACTGTTATGTAATTGTTACAGGACGATAACAGAACAAATTTACATCGTATAACTGTAACATATGTGCTACGGCACTTTTACAAAACAATGTTCATCTGTAACCCTCTAACAGAACATGGTTATAGTACAGCCTTACAGAACTACAACATCCATTTGAGACATTATTCGGACCATGTTCTATACCTGTTACAAAACCTGCTCCTTTCTGTTCGAGAACTGTTACATCACAGTTATATAAGTGTTCGCTGGGTTCCTTTAGCCATACTCCAATATCTCGCGTGTGTCTCCAGGAGACACTTTTGAATGACATGTTCGGCCGATGCACGCGAGGCACCGCAGTATGGTTTAGGTCCTTTAAGGGTTTTCGTAGTCCCACTTTTTGCAAGCATATCAGCTCCTTCGTTCCCTTCAACGTTCTCATGACCTGGAACCCAGATCGAATTGAGCCAGTTCCTTACCGAGGCTTCGAGAAGTTTTCGGAGACAGCTCCAGACTAGTCTGGATATGATCTCTAAATCGAGGGCCTTTAGAGCAGCTTAACTTCCACAGCATAATATGTGAATATGGTGATCAACAAACCCAAGTTTACAAATCTTATTCAGGCAGACCTTTATAGCCACAATCTCAGCTTGAAGTACTGAAGGGAGCTTGCCCAATTCGACTGTTATCTCAGAACTAGGTGTCATTCCAAATATCCTAGCTCCAGATGTAAGGAGGTCTCCTCATTTTCCTATTCACTATTGGATGCTACGTCTATGTTCTCTTATGAAGAAATTGTAAGCTTTTATAGTTTTTGAATTATTTATGAATAACTGTTTTCTTCCTGATTAGGATATTTCGCCTTTTCAACTCTAACTCACGACTCATTCAAAAGTTCTTGATATTTTTCAATAAAACTATTAGGAAATAGGCATTGTCATATTCTGAGATCGATGATCCCAGCGAAAGTTAAGAATATTTATTTGAACATATTTTTTTCTGGTGCGATCGATTCTCTCCCGCGTAAATAACTCTTTGTATATCTCCTTCTCTCATACGGCGCCCTTATTGGCACCAAACGGTCTAAAATTCCATCAGAAGTACTTCACTTAACGCCAAGTGCATAAAATGATGTCAAAAGCTTAGAGATACGCCATTTATGATGTGAAAAGTTCCAACATTCACTTCTTCTTGTTGTGGAAAGTGCGTCCATTCACATTTGTTGGGAAAAGTGCAAAATGACAATTATGCGGTGAGCATTTGATGAATCCCCATTCGATTTAGCTTTCTCCATTTAGTAATGAAACAAACGTAGAAATAATTTTTGTTACAGAGGAAAAGAAAAATAATCAAAATAACGTATCGTAACGTAACGAAAGTTTCGTACGAATCCCTGGGTCAGGAAAATATAAGTACATTTGAAAATTGGCTTCTATCACAGGCTGCCAATGTAATTTGTATCCATTCGCGTGATCGGAATGGCCGATATCCACGTATAATAGAGTCGTTTCACAGCCGCTGCTTGATGTACTAAGAAAATAAATTCTAGTCCTGCAAAAAAAGGGAGATTGTTGAAAATTCTTGTTTTTTTTTTTTTTTTCAATTTCGACCCATTAATTTATTGTTCTACCTTCCATCGGGTAGCGATCTGAAGGACACTGATCCGGGTACAGAACCTGACAGCATTCCAGAAAGTCTTCGACGGAGATCGCCAACAACTTCACCCAATTCTGCCCAAGACTTTTTTGGATAGCCACCACTAGCCTCTTGTCTCAACTGTTCACCAATCTCATTATAAAACTCCATAATTCCTTGCACTATTTTGGATGGGAACAAAAATTGCATCTGCCAAGGGCAGGAGCTGTAGTATGCAGAATAGTTCACGAATGATCGAACCAACTAGAAAAGAAATTTGCCATCTTATTTAAGAGTATTTACTCAAGCCCTCAAAGCGATTACCTAAGTAAATGGGTTCAAAAGTTATTTCCACATAGATTATAGGAATATAATAGATGATATTTTAACAACAAATATATTCTAGATATCTGTAAAAAAACTGCACAATTTGAACTAAAAGACGATTTTTCTTACAAAATACTCAATTTCCAACCAAATAGTTGAGTTTTCTACCAAAATAGTTGGAACCTCAATCAAAACTGGCTAATTTTTTCACCAGAAAATTTTATTTGTAACCAGGATAGATGAAATTTTCATCAAGAGATATATCTTGAAACCGAATAGGAATTTTCAACGAAGCAAGATTTTTGAAAGAAAAATATTTCAAGCGGATTCTTGAATATTCATGCTGAAAAGACGAATTTATCACAAAACAATTTAATTTTTAACATAAAGATGAATCTGCAACCCAAAAAAATTTATTTCTAACCAAGTTTCACTTGCAACCAGGCAGTTGAATTTTCAACGAAAAAAGAGGAATTTTGAAATATGTAACATTTGATGAATCTGTTTCCATTAGAGATTCAACTTTTTTGTTCTAAATTAATTTTTTGATGAAAATTGGTATGTTTTGGTGAAGGTTGTAAGTATTTCGGTAAAAATTCATATTTTGGGGTTGAAAATTCAACTCTTTCTATGAACATTCGTCTCTTTCCTTTGGAAAATAATCTTTTATGAGAGAAAATTAAGCTATTTTAGTTATGGTTATACTATTCAGTTTAAAATTCATCGATCTGATTATACTCGAAGTTTTTGGTTACAAATGTATTCTATTGTCAATAATTCTTATTTTCATCTAACAACTCCACTCTTTTGTTGAAAATGAATCTTTTAGGTTTGAAAATCAAACAGCTTTGGTAATAATTCTATTTTTCTTGAATGAAACGCAAACATTTTGTTGAAAATTGACACTTTGGTTGAAGATTTACATTTTCGAGTTCCAATTTCAATTGTTTCGTAGAATATTCGTCTCTTCTATATAAAAGCTGTCCAAAGACCATGCCACGCTCGAAAAACCAGTTCCCGTCCGATCACTGAAGTTCATCAGCTTTGGACACAGTTAGTACTTGGATGGGCAACCATCCGGGACTACCGCGTGCTGTTGACATGTTAGCAGGAGACTGTGCCCTCCCGTGTATGCAACTCAACCGATTATGACTCTTTACGAGTTACGCTTACCCCACAAGGGATTGCTTAATGGTTTAATACAAAATTGTGCTATTCAGTTGAAATGAGAGGTGTGTCAGATTCCGATCGCATACGAAACTTCAAAATTTCGAAGTGTTCTGTTAAAAATTAACTTTTTTTTGATAATTCGTATTTCCGGTTTAAAAATTGACCGCTTTTCAGGGGTTTTGATGGATTTTATCAGATTCTTGAAAGATTTTGAAGAATTTATAGAGAACTATGATAACTACATTCTAGAGAATAAAATAATCAAGGATTCCGAAGCAAAGGATTCGAGATATTTTGAGGAATCTTACAAGATTTGAAGGACTGAATCTCCGAGGATTTAAAGGGATCGCAAACGTTTCTAAGTATTTTAAAGGGGTTCGTGTAAAGAACTTGGATGAATGCGTTTAATTTGATGTATATTCAAGGGATTTTTAGAGAATTTTAGGGCATAATTGAATTTTATTGTAAGAGACATAAAGTTGTTCAAAAAATGTCGATGGATTTTGAAAGGAATCTTAAGGAATTTCAAAAATTTCAAGGGATGTCGATGAATTTTAGGAATTTAAAAGACTCAATTATTTTTATAACAAAGCTTAATGTAGGTGTCTGACCTTTCTTTCGTCGGAGCCAGAGGTGTGGTTCCGAACTCGAATGAAGATCCACTTTTTTGAAAAGAATAATTATAACGCTATTTTAGATTGTTTTATCAATTATGAACATATTCCTCTTCATTTGATATTTAATGCGATTGTTGACATGCTTTTTTTTTGTCAGTTCGCCTAAATCCGGCTTGTCTTGGCATATTTCACAACGCAATTCCGATACAAAATTTTGCTGTGCTAGGAGGCTACGGTACTTGTTTTTATGACGCGCGAGACTAGAAAATGTAACATGTACTCTTACAAACATGTCGAACCGAAGAGCAAGAGCCACTGCCAATCATAGCCGGAGTCACATGTGGCTCAGTTGCTCTCAGGTTGGACACCTCTGGCTTAATTGTTATTTTTCAAAGTTATATCAAGTTGAGTTATTCTGCACAATATTTCTGATAGATATGATGAAAAATAATTTTCTCTCAAAAAAATCTGTAGAAAACATTATATTTATTAACTTAAATTCTTTTAAACCCTGCAAGATTATTTCAATAGATATAAAATATTTTTTTTCGGAGAAAATATGATGCAAACCTTTGGCTTATTATTTGAATGATTTATGAGACAGCTAAACGTAAAATCTTAACAATTTTTGGAGCTTAGTATGATAATAATAATAATAATAATAATAATAATAATAGAAACTCTAAGAAGCTACTAAAATACATATAAGATCGCAAGAAATTTTTTAGCGTGAAAAGAGGGAGGAAATTGTTTCAATTATTTATAACAATCAAAATATGTAATGAGCGAATCATTTGCTTCAAATGCGTACACATCTTGTAATTCTATTACCGGTAGAACTGAGGGTTACGCGCCCAGCAAAAAAATGTCTAAAAAATACAACTTTTCCGCACATTTATTTCAATAAGAAATCTAAAAAGAAAGGAAAGATATCGCTTCGCACACTTATTCAGAATCCAAGATTGGTAATTCTTAGCAAAAAACTTTTAAATGGGGCAACGATTGTGTGTTGTTATAAGCCTAAAATAATTTCCGAGAAATCTATTTGAAAAACAAGAAAAATCCTTAAAATGGAAATTTCAAATAATTAATTGTGGCAGACATCCGTGAACAAAAGAATTCACTTTTTTCCTACAAAATGGATAAATTTTGATGTGACCTCACTTATGGTCGCTTGCACAGGGATTTTCCTGACACTTTTTTTGTAACACTTTCTCCTAAATTTAGAGTGCGTAAATGGAGAGGATCGTATTCAACAATGTAGCGCGAAAGCAGTATAAACACTTATGCAAAATATTAGGATTATTCGACTTGAAAAAAACAGTAATATTCTTCAATAGATGAAACAAGAATGAGAAAATACCAACAGATCACTCTGAAGAGTAAAAAAAACCAACACTTTCCCTGTTGTCAAGTTGTATCACGAACGGGTTTATTTTGAGGTTAGGTTCTAAAGGAAGGCTCACTTTCACTATCTTCTGGGGCCCTCCTGCGTCTCTTTTTCTTCTCTATTTTCGTCTTTTGATAAGAATTTTTAAGCGCGTTAATGTTTTAACACATGACACAAAAGTAGAACTCAGGAAATCGTGGATAACTGTCAGAATGAACACCAGAAAACACGAACAAACACGAGCATGACTCCTCTTTTTTCCTGGCCAACCTTATTCTTCTTCTTTGGGATATTTTGCTTAGCGCTAGATCTTATAGGGATCTTTAGTTTTCCCCAGTGTATGTCCCTTGCGGCCTTGCTGGTTTAAGCAAAGATATTACGTTCCTAGATACGGCCTCGGGTTAGTTTGATCACATACCGGTAGTTAGCGCGGCGGGCAAGGTAGTGGTCCAACATATATATATATATATAGTTTTTAGTTTGACCACATACTTGTAGAATGTAGACAGGCACCGTTGACTCGTATGGGAGGAGATGGCGAATTAGGGGAATAGTTGTCTTACTTCTTTTAGGAGGCTCTGATGTCGAATTACAGCAAAGTGGGGGAATTTATGTTGAGTGGGGCACTATCGCGCCAAGTTCAAGTGATTGCATGTCAACACTGACTGACGTAAATGAATTTAAGGCTATAATTGAGACGTG
>WSXT02128910.1:0-10755 GCA_011762715.2 Neuroterus valhalla
CGGAATCAGGAGGTCTCAAAACGTGGAGATTTCATCAAATCCGCGAAAGTGAATTTTCACATAAAACCAATACCTTCCCATTATGATGAGAATGTAATATGAATTTCGAACATATTTTTGGCGAGAAAAACTTTTTGAAAACGTTGGATAATTCCGCTGATTTCTGAGACTCGAGTGAACAAAACTTTCCAAAAACGTTTTACAAACGTTTTTAAAAGGTTTGACCAATAAAATTTTGAGTGACTACAAATTCAACACGTATTTCAAACATTTTCAAAACCTTTGGAAAACGTTTAAAAGAAATTTGGTAAACGTTCGAGAGAAGCGTGAGAAACGTTTGAGAAGTAAATTTTGAACGATCGAAATTACGACCGTATTCCAAAAATTTGGAGAACGTTTGATCAAAAAATTTATCCGATAGATGGCATGACCTTTCTCGCAAGTGACAGGAAACTATGGTGATTACTATACTGGGTGTCCAAAAAGTCCCAGGACGGTTGGATATTTCCTCAGGTAAAATTTTTTTTTTTTTAAAAAGGGAAGGTCATTCCTGAAGTAAATTTCGACGAAGAATTCAATGATGACCTTCATTTTGACCTTGATGGATTTTTGAAGGTCAACTTTGTTTTTCAAAAGGAAACCCCCTTCTTTTACATCTGGAGTCGACAGAGCGGGAAATTCTACGTTCAGGTACGTACCTAAGTCATAGGTCAATTGTCACGTTCAAGGTCAGTTAGAGCACCTCAAAACGTGAGAGTCAAGGGGACTCACGCTAATCAAGCTAAACGTAAACGTAAACTGCTTGGGAAAAACCTTGAAAATTTCAATTGTAAATTTCAAAAAACCTCTAACTGACCTTAAACGTTAAAATTGACCTATGACGTACCTGAACATAGAATTTTCTGCTCTTTCGATTCTAGATGTAAAAAAAGGGGGCTTCCATTTGAAAAAACAAAGTTGACCTTCGAAAAACCATCAAGGTCAACTTCAAGGTCAAAATGAAGGTCACTATTGAATTCCTCGTTGAAATTTACTTCAGGAATGACCTTCACTTTTATGAAAAATATTTTGCCTGAGGAAATATCCAACCGTCCCGGGGTTTTTTGGACACCCTGTATATACGACTTTCAAAAATATGTTTATAAGAAAAGATACGGAAGAGTCATCATTAGAAATTAGGGTATGGTCTAAATACCATATCAAAGTATATAAGCTACTAAAAAAAATGTACATATTTTTCAAATAAGCGTACTTTAAATGTTCTTAAAACGTTTCGCGAACGTTTCATAAATGTCTTGTTAACGTTTTAGAAACGTTTGAAAATTTAATCCGCTTAAATTTTTCTTGGTCTAACTTTTGCTTGCCAAACGTTTTCAAAACGTTGATAAGGAGTTTTGGACAGTCAAAGTATAAAAATTCGCGGAAGTTCCGACGTTTTGAAAACACTTTTTTCATCAAAATTTATAAACGTTTTAACGTTTGCCAGAAAACGTTTGCAGGACTTTCAGTGTTATCCGGAAAAAACTACGTCATGCTACTTTGAAAAATCTTCCTAGAAAAAGTTTAATAAAAATCAACCCAGAAATATGGATTTCCAACCAAAAAGTTTATTTTTCAGCCAAACAAACAAATTTTAGATAGAGAACAGTAAATATGCAACTATATAAAAAGTTCGATAAGCAGGTGAAAAAATTATATTCAAACAAAAAAAAAAAGGAATCGAATAGAGTATTTTAATTTTCAACCGAAAAAATGGATCTTAAACTGATAAAATTTCTTTGTCAAAAAGTATTGCAACTTTCAATAGAATGAAATTTCTAAGTGTACAGACGTGACTGAAATTGTGAGGGGGACTTGAGCCCCGAAGCCACCCCTCTTGCTACGTCACTGCTATTTTCAATGGCCATCACACAAAATTGGCGGTAATTCTTTCATTGTCGGCTCAATGACACCGAATGTATCAACAACTTTATAAAATTCCCAGAAACAGATACAATTGCCAAAATAAGTGATTGGTCTCTCATTCCCGCCCAGACACAAAGTCAAACTTTCTAGAAACCCAGGACACTCATTTGCGAATTTTCAGAACTCACTAAGGATAATTGGAGGGAAATAAGTGTATAAATGTAACGGAATTTCCATATTTTTATATCAGAAGAGGACAAGACGCCGCTCAGTAAACACTTCGGTCTTGAGGACTGTTATTACTTTTAGAGTTGAATTGTGGAATTACCATAACTATATATTTTTTCGAGATAATCTAGTTTAATTCTGACAAAAAATAACCATGGATTCTAAGCTGATTTTTGCAATTTTCGCCATCTTGGCTACTTTGGGGAATTGTGTGGCTCAAGACGCTCCAGACATTCCCAAATTGTTGAAGGACAAAGCGTTGGTGCAGAGGCAAATTGATTGTGCTATGGATCGCGGACCTTGTGACGACCTTGGGAAACAAATTAAAGGTAAATATTTTTAAAAAGGAATAAAAAATCGAGTTTCTTCAATATTTTATTTGCTAATTTCAAACTGATTCCAAATTATCTTCTTGATATTTCATAAATGGTCGATTATTAATACTCTGGTGCACTAATGAGTTACAAAAATGAATATAGAAAACTTTCTTTGGATGAAATATTAGTATGTATCTTGTTACAAAATCATAATTTTGATGTTTTATTAGGCATTTGTCTTCTTGAATAGAAAATTTAATTCGTTTGATCGTTCCGAATTATTATTTTAGTCGAAAATTATTCTCTTTCTTTTTGAAAACCAAACTATTTTGTTGAATTTTCTTTTTTCTTGAAAAATTAATTTTTAAACTTAGATTCTAACTATGCTTTCAATTTTGATTTTCTTCAACATTCAAGTTTCGCCTCATAGACTTCCACGAGTGAACTATCAATTTGAAATTATTTTGAAAAAAAATTCCGAACCAACCAAAAAATTTGAATTTCAAATAAAGCTGTTGAACTTTCAGAATAACAAAAAATTTTGCAAACAAAAATTTCATTAAGAAAAAAAAATATACTCAACTCCAACAAAAAAAATCCAATTTTCGAACTAGGAAGATGAATTTTCAACTAATCAGAATTTTTTCAGACAAATAAATAAATTTCGAAAAATGCATAAGTTTTCAGAAGATGAATTTCGAAACAAAATAGTATTAGTTAAATTTCAAATCAAACAAATTAAGTTTAGGAAACAGAAAATTCTCGGCTGAAATGATAGATATTCAACCGAAATTTATAAATTTTTACCGAAATAGTTCGATTTGCAACCACAAGAGATGAGTTTTCAATGGAAAATGTAATAAATGGACTTTTCAACAAGAAAAAAATTAGGTTTCAACCAAAAATAGTCACTTCCCAACCAAAAAGATGAATTTCCAGTGAAGAAGAAAAATAAATTTAGAATAAAAACTCCAACCTTAAGCAAGTACGGTTATCTTCGATTTGATTGAAAATTGATTTTCCAACAAGGACACTGTAAAAGCTTTCAAGTTAAAATTTTGAAAAAAGTCTAAGAAAATATTATTCTACGTTTTATGAAATATTTGCTTCGAAATTAGAATATTTTTTTTTCTCCAAATTTCGAAAAAAAAAATTTTAATTTTGAACCAAGTGTTTTATACAAACGTAGTTTATTGTTTTCTAAAGCTTTTCCAAAAATTTCAACTTAAAATCTGTCAGTGTAGACGTGAGTTGTTCCAAAAAAATCGATTATATTTGGGTCTCGTGACCCATGTATAACATGGCCTCAAATGGAGAATCTTTCTTGGTAGAAAATTAATTTTTTTCAACAAAATTTGATCTTTTTTGGTAAAAAGTGCATCTTTTTGGGTAATATTAATTTTTTTTGTCATAATATATCATAATAATTTTGACATAATAATAGGTAAGGTTTGAAATAAATAATCTAAAAAATAAATTGCCACGGCCTATTGATAATTTTTACTCTTTCTGAAAATAAGTTTTCGCAAATTTCGAAAAATATTAATTTGAAGGAAAAATGTTATGAACAAAAGTTGTAGATCTTATCGAAACACACATTTTGTAGATCTATATTTTTTTCTAAAATAATATTCTTCAACAAAAATGACATTGAAGAAATTTTTTGAATTTTCTTTTAAAAAAGTCAGAAATAGTATGTGAAAAAAAATCACATACTTTAGTATAAATATCAGATGGGAAAAGGGATTCAAGGTTTTTTTTCCAAACGAAATCTGGAAATTCGTTTCTGGCATTTTTCTTGAAAAAATAAATTTTGGAAAAAAGTATGAATATACAGAATATATTTTTTCGACAAGATCTAGAATTTTTGTCAGCTACTTTTTTCCTAAATCAACATTTTCAGAGATTTTGAGAAAAAGATTAATTTAAAAAAAAAGTCAAAATTAGTGACTGCACAAAAAATCCTGTTAGTACTTTCAAGCCGGGTCTAACAATAAGATGAACCCCTAGGCCAATTATTAGGTCAATCCTCTATGGTGATCATGTCGGAAGTTAACTTAAAATTTTTCAATTTCAAACAGAGCAACTGAGAAATTATTTGTTTTACACCTGAATCTAATTTTTTATCTCTGAAAAATCTATCCTCCAATTCGAAAATATTTCCAGGAAAATTAATTTTCTTGGTTAAAAAATATTCTTTTCGTTTGAGAATCCAACTATTTGATTCAGAATTTCATTACTTTGTTGAAAATTCATCTTTTTGGGTCGAAAATGATTCTAATTTATTTGAAGTATATCATGTTTGTTAAGTATCTTTTCCTTCAATATTTTTCCTTTTTTATTAAAAATTCACCTTTTATGGTATGAAATTAAAATGAAATGAAAATCTGGTTTCTTGAAAATTCAACTACTTTTTTTTTTTAAATTCGTCCTTTTGAATAAAATTTATTTTTTTAAAAGCGGAAAATTGAGAATCGAGCTTTCTGGATTGGAAATTCAAATATTCTGTTAAAATAAAACATTTTTTCTTAGAACTCATCTACTCTGTCGAAAGTTTAATTCTTTTGATGAAAGAGCACCTATTTTGTTAAAATGATCTTTTTTGGTCGAAAATTTACTTCTTCGTGGAAAATTCGGCCTTTTTCACGGAAACTTTATTTTTTTATTGAAGAAAAACCAACATTCTTCGTTAAGAATTGATCTTTCTTGTTTGATTATTCAACTTTGAGATCAAATTTATTATTTTTTTCAAAAATTTAACTTTGTATTGAAAATACGTTATTCAATTCTCGGTTTGAAAATGGAATTGTATTTTGAAAAATTTGTCCTTTCTGGATTCAAACTTGATCGTTTTTGGTTCCGAATAAACTTTTTTGATGCAAATTCATTTTGACAGTTTTCAAACGATTGTTTATGCTAGTCACATATAAAATACAATTTTTTATTTCTTGATGCCGAAAGGGAATGATTTGTGCCATCATTTTCACAATTATGAATAATGCTTCGAAAAATTAAGATTGAATTTTTTAGAATTGTTTGTAAGAATCGTTTCAGAATTATTGCTTGTTCATTTGTACAAATAATCAAGCAAACATCTAGACTTTTTTTCGTCGAAGGGCTTTTACATTTTTTAACAAGAATTGAGACACGCTTGCAAATTTTGTGTTCCTATTCAATTTTAAAACATTTCAGAAATACTTGTGACAGTCCTTAATTCCTAATTTTCAACTAATAAAATTCGAAAATGAGCCATTTATGTTCTTTAATAATTAGTAATTTACTTATTTAATATCAAATTTATTATTAATATAAAATTTTTCAGAAATGTGAAATAATTGTAGTTTATAAATTAACGTCTAGCATCTATAATGAAACTGACAGAATACTATTTTTCATTTTTCAGCTCTGATACCTGAAGCTATATCCAACAATTGCCGGCGATGCAACGAACTGCACCAAAAGCAGTCTAAACTAATCATTGAATTCATGCAAGACAACTATCCCATGGAATATAGAGAAATTGTTCAGAACACTCTTAACAAAATGGATCAAAAAGACTAAATACACCGGACAATAATTGAAATGATATTTTGTTGTAAAGAAATGTGACTTTTTAAATATAACTTTATTTTTCTACTTGATAATTTATACATGTTTGACCAACAATAAACTTCTTTTCTATCAGAATACACATTTTTTCTGGTGTCGCTTTCCTAGTTTATTTCATATTTTTAGAAAAATGCCGCTTATCCGAATCAGAATGATTTTCGTTGAATCTGTTAGTATTGTTATTTTTACATTTTCATCATAATAAGAAGGTATTGGTTTTATGCGAATAAAAAATAAAAAAATCGAATTCTGCGGATATAATAAAATCTACACGTTTGGAGACCCCCTGAATCATAAAAATCCATTTTGAATCAACATATGAGGGTTACGAAAAACTTATTGAACAAAAACTGTTCAATCCACTTTGTGGCCAAACTGTATGAGTTAGGAAAAAAATGTTCATGAACAAAATTGTTCACTTTGAAAAGATGCGGAATTTTTGTAACACTATTCCCACATAGGACACATAGTTTATGTTCCAATCGTAAAAAACAACATTTCAAATAAAAAAGAGTCAAGTTTTCAGCAAAACTATACAAGATACGAGAAATTTTGAGAAGAAAAATGATCATTTCAAAAACTTATAGAAATTTTGAGAGGTATCGAGAAAAGACAATTAAAATACGAATTTTACATCGAACTGTCATGAACGATTTTTTAATTTCTTTCTATTTGTTTATTTATCTAATAACAAGTATGAGAGAGAAATTCTTTTTAACTTTTGAAGTCTGATTAGTCACTTCATTCGCACCGACTTTGAAAATTTTATAGACAAAAGAGTTTTTTATTCTATTCAGATTTCAGTTGTCTTTCTATCGGACGTAACGTGTGTTACTAATATTTTCTTTGTTTAAAAGAGACCAACTTCAATCAAATTTGCAAATTCAAACAATTTCCAATTATCTACAAGAATTATTGCCGGAATCGAATATTTTTCAGTAAACAGTAATATTGTTTAGAAAACATGGAGGTCCGGACCATTTAAAGTTATGTTGAGTCAATCTCGCAGAAAATTTTGGATTTTCAACCAATAATAATTGTTCTAACTAAAAATGCAACTTAAATTTTTGGTTGAAAATTGGTCTTTCTTTTTACTTTCAACCATACTTTTACTAGTTTTTTTTTTCAACAGAATTTATTTGCTATCTAGTTCAAATGGAAAACTTTTTGGTAGAAATATTAACTATTACATTTTCCATTCGGAGTTTATCTTTTTCGTTAGAAATTGAATTACATAGTTTTATTTTGAGTTATACCCCTTTGTGAAAAGATAATTCTGTTTGAGGTGAAAATTCATGAATATTGTTGTTAATTTATTTATAATGTGTTATCAACGATTGATTACAACAAAAAATAAAAGTTCGAACGCTGAAAAATAGGCAAGTTATTCATTTGTTAATTAGGTTTGTTCTAAAAATTATCAAATGTTATCGATTCATAGCAAGAGATCATTGCTATATAACTAGTTGTTGATTCCGTGGAAAACAGTATTTTATTTATAAATATGTACATTAAATACTCAAAAAAAAGTTTAAACGCCGGGAAATTGCCAAATATTGCATTTGTAATCGATTGTATTTGATTAATTATCAAATGTTATCTATCCATAGCAAGAAACCATTGCTATATACTGGGTTGTTAATACTTTTAGAGAAAAGATTATTTATTTGTATATATGTATAAATGTCTAGGTATCAAGTGATGGAAATTTGTTCAAACAATTGTTGTTTACATTCTAATTCTGTACTATCATCGAAATGTTCTTATTATTTCCGAAATTCAAAAAGGTTTCTTCTTGGAAGCCCTTCAGGATGAACTTTACAACTTTTCGAGTTTTTTCGAAAAATCGAAAATTTAAATTTTGGTCACACAAAAAATAATGAAAAATAGAAAGATTCATTTTTTTGTCAAATTAAGCAAGGTATGGAAAGATATAAATGAACTAAACTTGTGCATCAAAAAAAGATCTATAAATTTTGTAAAATTAACTTTTTGCCAGGACAAGTAGTTTCTACTTTATTCATAAAAAACCATAAAAGAAATTCATTTCAATCAGGAAAAATAACTATGAGACGACTGTTACAAAACAGTTGAATTGTTACCAAAATAATTATATTTTTTTTAATTTCAATATTTTTAACAAAATGATACCATTTACAAACAAAGAAGATTAATATTCAACTAAAAAAATCTCGTTTCCAACAAAAAAAGAAAACACGATTTTCTACGGTAGGAGAAGAATTTTCAGTAATACAGTTGTTTTTAATTTTTATAAATCACTTTCAAGAAATAGTTAAAGTTCTAATGAAATCATTATATATTTCAGAAAAATTGACTTTCCTATACTATTAACGACGAATTCTCAACAGAACAGTTGAATTTTTTAATTAAGCAAATTCCTCACAAAATAGTTGAATCTTTAACAAAAGAATAAAATTTTCTTTAAATTTTAACATTTTTAACGCAATGATTTCATTTACAAATGAAGAAGATTAATATTTAACCTAAAAAAATGCATTTTTAACGCAACATGTTAAAAAAAAATACGAGTTTCTGCAGTAAAAGATGAATCTTCAATAAAACAGTTTGATTTTCGATAAAATGAGAATACTCTCACAAAAAAGTTGAATTTACAAACAAAAAAAGACTTTCCTACCGTAAAAAATTAATTTTCATGCAATAAAACTTGGTTTTTTGATTAATTAAAATTTCTTTTACAAAATAGGTAACGTTCTAACAAAATCATTATATATTTCAAAAAGGATAACTTTTTAAACAAAATTATTGAATTTCAAACTATGTAGTTACATTTTAAGAAAGATGTTTAATTTGAGGAAAACAAAGATAATTATTCAATAAAAAACAGTTAGATTTTCGAAGAAAAATACTCACGAAATAATTGAATCTTTAACAAAATAATAATATTTTCTTAAAATTTTAACATTTCTAACAAAATGATTCCATTTACAAACGAAGAAGATTTATATTCAACTAAAAAAGTTGCAATCTCAACGAAACAGGTAGAAAAAGAAGAAAATACCAGTTTCTACAGTAAGAGATGAATTTTCGAAAAAACATTTCGATTTTCGATAAAAAGAGAATATACTTTCACGAAGAATTTGAATTATTAAACAAAGAAAGACTTTCCCACCGCCGAAAATAATTTCTAATAAGAAAATTTTTTTCTAATTGATGAAAATTACTTTTACAAAACAGTTAAAGTTCTAACAAAATCATCATATTTTCTTTCAAAAAAGATAATGTTTTATACAAAATGATTGAATTGTAAACATGTAATTACATTTTAAGAAAAATGTTTAATTTCAGAAAAACAAAGATAATTATTCAATCAAAAAGAGTTAGATTTTCGAAGAAAAATACCAGTTTCCTCCATAAAAAATGAAATAGTTGAATCTTTAACAGAATAATTATATTTTCCTAAAATTTTAACATTTTTAACAAAATGATTTCATTTACAAAAAAAAAAAGATTAATATTCAACTAAAAAAGTTGCATTTTCAAGGCAACAGGATAAAAAAAAAATAAATAATTGCACAAAGAAGTTGAATTTTTAACAAAATGATTAAAGTGTAAACCATGTAATTACATTTCAAGAAAAATGTTTAATTAAAAAAAACTAAAATACTTATTCATTAAAAAAACAGCCTAATTTTCGAACAAAAATACCAGTTTCCTACAGAAAAAGATGAAATATTCGATCGAAAAAATTACTTTGACAAAATGATTGGGATTTCGCACGAAAAATACGACTTTCCTATCATGAAAGATGAATTCACAACATAGTATAAATTATGTCACCCCACTTACAATTTTTTGAATTTTGTACAACATTCTAGGGCCCTCCAAAAACTACGTCATGCTATTTTGAAGAATTTTCTAGGAACAATTTTAATGATAATCAACCCGAAAATATATATTTCCAACCAAAAAGTTTATTTTTCAGCTAAACAAACAAATTTTAGATTCAAAGGAATAAATATGCTACGTCACTACTATTTCCAATTGCCATCATACAAAATTGAAGTAATTCTATCATTGTCGACTCAATGACACCTAATTTATCAACAACTTTATAAAATTTCCAGACACAGATATAATCGCCAAAATAAGTGATTAGTTTCTCTTTCCCATCCAGGTACAAAGTCCAACTAAATAGAAACCCAGGACACTCATTTGTGAATTTTCAGAACTCATTAAGGAAAATCGTGCATTATTGAAGGGAAATTTTTAAATTTTCACAGTAGATGAGAACAAGAAGCTGCTCAGTAAACACTTCAGTTTTCAGGAGTGTTATTGCCTTTGGAGTTGAATTGTGAAATTGACATAACTTCATTTTTTCGAGATAATCTATTATTTTATTTCTGACAAAAAGTAATTATGGATTGTAAGCTGGTTTTTGGAATTTTCGCCGTCTTGGCTACTTTGGAGACTTTTGCGGCTCAAGACATTTCCATATTGATGAATGATAGAGCGTTGGTGCAGAAGCAATTTAATTGTGCTATGGATCGCGGACCTTGTGATGCTATTGGAAAACAAATTAAAGGTATGTGTTTTGAGAGGCATTAAAAAAATCTATTTATAAATTTATTTTATTTAATAATTTTGAATTAACTTCTAATTCTCATCTTGATTTCTTCTCAGTGGGCAGAGAACAAATTATATTAACAGATATATA
>WSXT02128921.1:0-10754 GCA_011762715.2 Neuroterus valhalla
ATTCAATTTGTAAAAAATTGAAATTTCGGAAAGAGGGTTGTTTTTGACACTTAAGGGTTGTTTTTGGGAAATTGGTTCTTGCGGATTCCAGGAGCCCAAAAAAAGCCCGGAATTCTGGTGTAATTTATTTTGCATATTTTCGTATTCTCTGCACTGGAGGTGCTAGCTTTATGTAAGCCAGCACCTTTACAAAAAATCGATTTTTTGGAAAAAGTAAAAGAGCCCAAAAATTTTTATTAGTGCCCAAAAAAAGGCCAAAAATAATAGAACAGATTGCTATATAAAGACCCAGTGGAAGATTATGTTTCTGCAAATTCATATTTGCTTTGTACGGAGGAGGTGATTCTTGGCGTTAAGGGTTGAAGCCAATAAATCGAAGATGGTATTTGTTAGGAGCCCAAAAATAATAGAGCAGCTTGACATATAAATATCCGGTAAAAAATTATTTTTCTGCAAATTCATATTTGCGTTATACGGAGGGGGTGATTTTTGGCGTTCAGGGTTGGAGCCCAAAAATCAAGGATGGCATTTTCTAGAAGCCCAAAAATATTAGAACAGATTGCCATATAAAGATCCGGTAAAAGAGTATTTTTCTGCAAATTCACATATGCATTGTACGGAGAGGGTGATTTTTGGCGTTAAGGGTTGGAGCCCGAAAATCGAAGATGGTATTTCCTAGGAGCCCAAAAATATTGAAATGGATTGCCATATAAATATCAATCAAAAGATTATTTTTCGGCAAATTCATATTCGCGTTTTACAAAGGGGGTTATTTTTGGCGTTAAGGGTTGAAGCCCGAAAATTGAGGATGGTATTTTCTACGAGCCCAAAAATATTAGAACAGATTGCCATATAAAGATCCGGTAAAAGATTATTTTTCTGCAAATTCATATTTTCGTTGTACAGAGAGGGTGATTTTTGGCGTTAAGAGTTGAAGCCCAAAAATCGAAGATGGTATTTTTTAGGAGCCCAAAAATAATAGAACAGATTGCCATATGAAGATCAGGTAAAAGATTATTTTTCGGCAAATTCATATTTGCGTTGTACGATGGTTGGTGATTTTTTGCGTTAAGGGTTGGAGCCCAAAAATCAAAGATGGTATTTTCTAGGAGCCCAAAAGAAGCCCAAAAATATGGCAACGTTCGATTTGTAAAAAATTGAAATTTCGGAAAGAGGGTGGTTTTTGACACTAAAGGGTTGTTTTTGGGGAATTGGTTTGTGCAGTTTTCAGGAGCCCAAAAAAGCCCAAAAATATGGCATCATTCAATTTGTAAAAAATGGAAATTTCGGAAAGAGGGTTGTTTGTTATACTTAAGGGTTGTTTTTCGGAACTTGGTTTTTGCGGATTCCAAGAGCCCAAAAAAAGCCCAAAATTCTGGTGTAATTGAATTTTGCATATTGTTGTATTTTCTGTACTGGAGGTGCTAGCTTTATGTAAGCCAGCACCTCCACAGAAAATTCGATTTTTCGGATAAAGTAAAAGTGCCCAAAAATTTTAATAGGTGCCCAAAAAAAGCCCAAAATTCTGAGCTATTCAAAATACCGAAATTCGATCGTGGAGGTGCCAGCTTAATGGACCTGTATGAATCGTTTAGAGAGCAATAATTTCTAAAAATTCTGGAAATTTTGGGCAATCCGTAAGAAGGATCCCATTTTGGCACAACTACCTTGAAAACCTCACTTGTCAAATTGCTGAAATGCCTAATAATATTGTGAATTGAATCCAACACCTTCATCTAGCCAACGGCTGATAAGTCTCCTCTCCCTATTAGGTAAAGTTTTGTGAAGATTTATAAAAATGAGAATCGATAAATTCTTGAATTATAAAAAGCTATGGATCAAGAAACAGTTCTGTTTCATAGTAGGTCACGGCACATAAGATAAATAATACCAAATGACCAACCACATAACCGATGAATTCAAGAATAAAATGCATTCAGGAGCACTGTTTTTACATTATAATTCTAATTGAGAAGGTATTGGTATTATGCGAGATATCGCTTTCACAGATTCACCTTAATCTCCACGTTTTGAGACCCCCCGAGTCAGAAGAAACGTTTTCACGGAAAATCTTTCTCTAAAGGACGGAAAATAAAGGACGAGTCCGTCGGACAGCCAGTTTGACCAATGGTTCTGATTTTATCCATCGAAATAGCTTTTTGAAAAATAAAAAATGCACATTCCCGCTCAAACCTTGCAAGGTGCAAAAAAATAACGCGGACCAAATCATTCATTTTGGAAAGATGTAAACATTTTTCAACTACCACTTTTTCCGAAAAGACGAATAGTTTTCGTTTTAATTACGATAAGGAACTAAGTAAAATAATAAAATGGCATTTTCCAGGCATAAAATAAGAGACACATCGGTGGCGACTATTCTAATAAGAATGTGTTCTGATAAGTTCTCAGAGGAAACCCACTGGTTTAACTTCCCCTTCTCTGTTTTCATATCCTGGGCGGTGTAAAGGGAGCGCACAATCATGATAAACATTTTTCAATCACAAACTTCCGCTCCTTGGACTAGCGATAGATACTTGGCGTTAGCGTGCCTTCGGATACCCTGCAAGTAAAGCGGGTGTTTGCTCGAAGGCAGAGGCAGTGGCCGCCTGTTGGGAGGGATTCCAAAGTCCAGGACCGGACAAGGCGTAGCTTCACCGGCTGCTTGTGAGTGTGGACTGTTACAGGCTCTGCTGATTCCCCTCCTTCGGGGGGTGATGAGGGGACAGAGAGGTACCCAATCTCCCTGCAGACTTCTAGAGCGACCTCCCGGTGGCGAGCGATGGCACGGGCCCTCCTTTGACGAGGGTTGAGACCCATGCGGCGGCTCTCACGTACCCAAAGCTGGAGATGGTTCCGTCAGCAGAGAAGTTCGAGCATCAGTTCTTTTACGAGGATTGCACCCGATGGCCATCACACGTTAGTCCTTGGCAAGGACTTTGAGTCGAGTGCACGGAGGATACTTGAATGTAAGGGTTCAAGACACTCCAAGGAATCCAGGGAAATCAAAGGGGATGACACCCAGAGGGCATCACACTCCGATCTCCTGAAATTCGAACAAGTACCAAGGTGCTTGAACGTTTTGCGTTCAAAGTGTAGTCCCTAAAAGAAAAATGTACATGTTTTATGTACTTGGCGGAGTCAAGTATGTCTACGCTGGATGCCGGGGAAAGGCCGAGCGACGACCGATTTTTTTTTTTTTTGTAAGGGGTCAAGGGGGGGAAATCCCCAAAAGATACCCACGGAAAGAGGGTAGTGTCGGATTCGCTAGGCGCGCCTAGCGACTTAAACCCCTCCTCGACTGGTTACCAACCTAACAGGTTATGAACCAAGAAAGAAAAATAAGGACTTCGAAACTGGTGCCCAAGACAGTTATACTGCGAGGACGCTCGCGCATGAAGCGGAACATGGAAAATGAGAGAGCTAGGTTACTCAATTAGTTCGGAGAGTCGAGGAGGCAGGGCCTTCTACAGCGGTCGGAAGTTTTGCTCGCATAATTTGCAAGTAAGTTGATGCAGGGATTTGCGTGATTGACCACTGTAAGACGGAGTTTTGCAGCGTGCGTATGTGCCGCATTGGTGATAGAAGGAAGGTTAAATTCAGCAAGAATTTGTTAGTTGCGGATAAACCAGGAAAGTTCTAAAGCGGAACGGAGAAGGCGCATATATGTGCCTTCGAGTTTTGAGGAACCGCGTTAGCCTTATTGCGAATGACTTGGATTTGTTTAGACCAGGTGAAACGTTCGTCGAAAATCACACCAAGCTCTTTGCGCAGGAACTCCAGTTAATTGGAAGGAAGTCAACAAACAGTTCCGGAGAGTTTCGCCAGCGACGTGAGAAAAAGACGGCTTCAGATTTAGAGTTGTTTATTTCAAATCTCCATGTAAGATACCACCCTAGGACTATTGGTATAAATCTATTCAATCGAGAAGAACGATGACTTATGACCTTGGATAAATCAAGGAAACCGACAACATCAGCATATTGCGCCGTGAGAATTTTCTCATCAACCGGAATATCGTTGAAGAATACGTTGAAGAGAGAGGTTGAAAGTTTTGAACCCTGAGGGACACTGGAGGTGATAAGTCAGGGATCCGAAAAGGATTTTTCAACGCGTGCTCTCAAGCTCCTGTTTGAGAGGGAGGATTTCTCTCAAACCAGACCGTCATGCTAGACTCTATCGGAGGCTTGCTCACAATCCAGAAGAAGGATGGATGTGTGCCTGCCTTTGTTTAGGTTATCAGCAATGTACTAGGAAACACGAAGAAGCTGATGAGCTGTTCCATGGCGTTTTAGGGACCCGTGCTGAAAGTCGAGGAAAAAGTTGTTTTGCGAAAAAAAGTCATCAAAACGAGAAAGAATAATGTTCTCGTCTAGTTTACTGAGAGTACAGAGAAGACTGATAGGTCGGAAGCTAGATACTGAGCTAAGAGGTTCGCCCGGTTTTAGAAGGGAAATCACAATAGCTTCTTTCCAGGCTAAGGCAAAGTATTGCAATCGCATCATTGCGTTTACAATGTTGCAAATAGCCACGATGTGCATGCGAGTGAGTGTTTTCAAGACATTGTTGCTGATAGAGTAATTTCAACGTCGATTGACTGGTTGCCAAGCAGTAGAGACAGTTTTAATCGCTTTGGGACTGAGATGTTGTTAGCATCCCAGGTCAGAATTGATAGATTGTTTTTATGAGCGTCCTGTGATTGAAGGTTGGAAGGCCGCAGCGAAGGCGGAAAAGAAGTCCCGAAAAAGCTGCTGCAGCTGCGGATTCTTGATGGAATCGGTAGTGGGAGAGGATTGATGATGGATTTGACTTTGGAAGCAGGACGAACTAAGATTAAGTCAGTGAAGGAGCGCTGGGAGGTAACGGGTTTGGATGCAGTCAGTGACTTTGGAATGAGGAGTATGGCGACTTGAGATCGGCTTGGTGCCAGGTTTCTAGGGAACTTTAATGCATCCACGGAAGGTGGCCCAGTAGAAGCCTCTACAATTGGCACAAGATGGAGTGGCACCTTTTTGATTGCAAATGGTGCAGGAAGCAGTGGCGCGACTACGTGCGCAGAAGGCGCAAGATCAGGGAGCATAGCAGTAGTTTGCCGGGGGAAAAAATTTGGGGGAGCGACGGCATTGAGGGATGAGGTTGGATTTCCTCTTAGCTTCAACTTGAACGCTGAGGCGAGCAACATGCTTTTCGTCGAAAATGGACCTCGCTAAAGAAGCGAAAGGGTCCAGATTGACGACGACTAGAAGCCAGATTTTTTCCCCCTTCTCCATGCGATGAACTCGCTTTACGGAGGGGATTTTAGTCTGAAGTTCTCCGAGGATGGATTGTTCTGAGAAGGATTCGATGATACCTCCAATGACAACAACAAGGTCTCTGTCTTGTTAGAGATGATTAGTGGTGTAATTAACTTTGTGTTTATCGAGTTTTTGAGTGATAGCGCGAAAGCTATCGACAGTGAGGGGATAGACGATTATAGCGTCTGTTGAGTTTTCAGCAGAACGGATGAGCATGTTTGCTTTTAGGAGGCTGAGTGGATTTCTTGCCAGAGCTCTTTTCGAAGAATACGGATAGAAGGCGGGTTTTTTTCTTTTTTGGCTGGCTCATCGTCTTCGGATGAGCTAGGGAGAATAGACTTATCGTCAGAGAATAATAGTGTCCCTGATTAAACGGGACTTGAGAAACGCTTGCGTTTGATTCGTTCTAACTTCACGGTACGGGAGTCGAAAAAGTCTTCGAGTGGATTTTCGATCGCGTCTTAGGGCTGGAGAGTGTCCATCTAGTCTGAGCCGTCGGCTGGAGTTGGTGTGACCGTGCTTAAAGGTACTCGATCTAGCAGAGCTGATTCGAAGGAATTTATAAGGCGGCCAAGCTCAGAGATAACAGTGGTAATCGGACTATCTGAGAGACTAGTCGGATGTGGGAAGTTGAGAGTAAAGGTCAATGGAGTATAGAATTAGGAGAGTTAAGCAAGAGACCCAAGGCGCGCTCAAACTTGCGAGCAACGCGCCATGAGAATGTGCTCGCGTAGCGGGCATATTTTTGGATATTGAAAAAGCATTCGCAACAGTTCGGATCCAATATTGACCTACAAACTCATATATTATGGGTTCGCTCCTTACTTAAGAGCTGTTAAAAGCTCTCACACTAGAAATTGGGAAATGTTTGTAGAAATAAAGAATGTTATATCCCCAGGTACATATACTAATTTTTGAGTACCTCAAGATCCTGTTCCTCATTTATCCATCATACATCTAAATGATTTAACCGTTGCAAAAAATGTAAGAAGATTGCAAACAATCCAAAATGAATTTCTAAGACTTATAGATTAGTTCAACGAATACACCATGGTGAATGACAAGCATAAATGTTCACTGAGAAATACTTTGATAGGATCTTATACCATAGTAATGTCTTCATTGGGAACGTAATGTACGAATCTTCAACTTTTGAACATAAAAGAATATTGCGCATATTGCATAATGTAAGATGATTGCATGCAAAGTGCAAACGCTCACTTACACTCTGAGGCAGTTGTTAATATTCAATAAACATTTTTCCTCTGATTTTCTCTACTCCTGGTTTTCCTGAAAAACCAATACATTTTTGTCATAATTGATTGAATATTCTGGTTTTGTAACTACTTCTTATAACTTTACAATGTGTGGAACAAACAAATGGAAGCCAGTATATGATGAATATATGAGAATAACGGAAAGAAAAGGAGGATAACAGAAGGATATAAGAGAAATTGGAGCGAGAAAAATTGCGAGAAGTAAATGATAAAAAAAGTGCAAAAATCAAGAGCAGTTGTTTAGAAAACAATAGGGAGGCTGGTAAAGAGGTGATGGGAAAAGGTGCTTTTCGAAGTGATAGTTTTATGTTATTCAAGGACATTCAAAACTTCAGAAGAATTCCGGAGAATCATCTGTTTATTTATTTATTATTAACATTATCTTAAAAAATGAAAGAAAAAATAATTCTGCCAATCGCTGCGATGGATATAAGTTGCGATGATAACATTTTTGGTTTTTCCGCCCCCAACGTCCCGTGGGGGGCGGGAAGGCGTCCCTGCGACATGTCACAGAAATAATTGAAGGTCACACCCTGACCTTTATCTTGACTTGACTCGCTGGTTACATAAATGATAGTGAAAATATTTCCATACCATTTAAGTCACACCGTTACATATTGTCTTGTATTTCTGTGATTTTTCATGTTTATCGTCGTTTTTCTCGGAAACTATGAGTCGCAGAGTAAAAATGTGTTTCACATAGAATATATATTTTTATAAGATCTACAATATATACTCCAAGTTTTCAACAGATTTTTATTATTTACTTAGATAAACATTCAAAATGCATGATTTTTATTGGGGTTTTATGGTATCACCATGAAAATCGAATAGTCGCAAATTTTCACTATCATTTTTGTAATCAGCGCATCCGAATACATAAGTATATGGAGCCTCAAAAGAATCAGTGGTTTGAGCTATTCGAAACTCCATCCTTGCTCCTCGCTATATTATTTACGTATTCTTTCTTGATATGAGAGACTTATGTTTTCCGTCTTTTGTTGAAAGGTACGATTTCATGGTTGGGAACTATTCTGTTCTTGTTCAGACTACAACTATTCTTATGGAACGTTGCCTCTCTACCTTATCATAGTTCCGAGCGAATTAAAAATCGAGAGGGAGCTATGAAAAGGGGAGGCGAAGGAAAGTATGAGAAGTGTGTGAAGAGGTCTGCAAAAAAATTAGGAAAGTAAGGTGAGGGTGAGAAGAAAACTAAAAGTGGAATCCTGAAGAGAAGTGAGAGTTGCCATAAGAGGAGAAAAGATGATGAAATTTTTGGGCATTGGTTAGAAGAAAGCCTGCTACTGGTGTTTTTTGTATTGTGGATTCAACAATTTAGTGAAATGTTTCTTCCGTTCTTCAATTGAGCAGCTGTCCTGGTTGATAATTCTGGTTTCGAGGTTGCAAAGCCGCCGCAAGTTCTGTCCTCCGTAATATTTTGGTGAAGTAGAGAAAGTGAGGAACAGCTAAAGGAGGTAGGGTTAAAAAAGAGCAAAAAAGAACAGAGAGGAGTCAAGAAAATGTAGATAAAGGGAATAGGGGTAGATACAGACAAAGTGAGTAAGACAAAAGGTGGAACAGAAAGTGGAAGTAGGTGAAAAAATAAGTTTATAAATGTAAGCGAGAAAAGAGGGGTTGAGGTCCCTTGTGAGAAACGAAGGGTCATGAAAAGAATGTAGGAGAGTATGAGGAATGAAAAGCATTCTTATTTATTTTCCAGTAATCATTATTGACGAATATAACGAATACATGAATCACGTCTCCCAAATTATTTACTTCTTTCGCAACAACTTTACGTCCGCACCTAATGAGATATTAAGTTGCAATTTTGGGAAAAGGCTCCAGAAAACAATGGGACACGTTTTTTCACCACATTTGGATCGAAATTTTAAAGGAGAAATTCTCAACAGAAATTTTTCCGAAAAATTTCGAACAAAATCTTTACTGAGGCTTTTTCTGTAATTTCAACTCGAAATATTATCCAGTGCAGATATGGGTTGCTGGATTAGATATTGTCGGTAAAGTAGGTCTTCTTATTCAAGAACGATAACTTACCTTTTATAAGTGCTAGTTTCACCCTCATTTTAAATAATTGTAGAAATGTTGAGCCTGATTTTCAGGAATCTGAATTTCTAAACATTATGTACGCCTTTGGGAGTTGTCTGCGAACATAAAATAGATGTAGAAAAATTAAAACATTACTTTATTTTTATTTCGAAACATTTCTTGCAAACAAATCTAAACCTCGCATGAGAATAAGAGGAATTTATCAGGAATTCATTGACAATTTCAATCCTTCTTCAAGGTTCAACAAGTGGATTTACGTGTGAAATTTTCGGAAACTAGAAAAACCAAGAACTCAAGTCTGTAGTAATCATTTCAAACTATTTGAGAATGAGTAATAATTGGTCATTTGACATCTGTGAACCCTCTTTGAATTCTTCGAAATCTTCAGTTGAAAAAACTGAATGTCTCTAAGAACATTCACACCTCCAGACATTTCAAAAACTTTCGGAATCCCTTGAAAATCTTTGGAATGAAATGAAATTCATTCTTTTTCCTTCTACGTTCATTCGTTTCAATCTCTTAAGATTTCCGCAATCTTTGAGAACTCCAAAGGTTGAAAAAAAATGTTTCCCTTACAGTGCTTGAAATTACTACGGATAATTTCTGTCTAAGTTCTTCAAGTTTCCCTTAAAATTGAGTTCAAAATATCTCGACAACCTACTATACTAATTTTTTATCATACAACTCATGTTCATACTGGTCGCAATATCAAGTTCGACTTCTCAGAAATAGGTTCAAAGGCACTTGTGAATGCTTCTATGGTTCTGAACTTCTAGAACTATAACAAATTTTCAATCGTGAAAAATTTTCTGAAGATTTTGTTCGTTCTTCCATAAATTCAGGACTTTAACAATTCTGCTCAGTGCCCTTCTCATAATTTTTCGATTTTTTGAACGATATCTCAATTCGTGTTCACGTGATTTATTGACAAAGAAATGTCGGTAAGGACTTACTCATCACAGATCTTACGATAAGCCATTCAAATTCATACACATACTTAAAAATCTCTCCAAATCATTAGAATCCTCTGAGATTCAATAAAATCATTCGAAACTTCAAAAAATCCTTCGAATATTCTGAAAACATGGAAACGCTGTCAAATTTGGAGAGTTTATGGGAATCCATCGAAATCCGATCTTATGTTTTTGTAAATAATGTCAAGCTTTCTGGAATATTATTAAAGCTCCTCGAATCCTCTAGAATCCTTCAAAATCTACTCGAATGTTTGATGATTTTTTAAATCTCAGGGATTCCACGGAATTCCAAGGAAGTGGTAAACATTGCATGAGATAATGGATATTTCCAAGGACTGCATGAAATACCAAGGTGTATCGACGTATATCATGGGATGAGAAGGCATGACAAGAAGGATTGCATGAAATATCAATAGATTCTATTCAAAGGATTCCATTGAATCACGTTAGATTGTAGAGGAATGAACAGGATACTTCTAATATTGCGCAATTCTGTAAGCAATTGCCAAAGATTGTTCCTGAGAACACCACTCAAAGAAAATTCTAGTTGAACTAACCAGAATTCTCATTATTCTTACCAGAAAAGAATGTTAAATATGCCCTAACTATAAATTCAGGTTAAATGTATAAGATTATTCTGGTTGATGATTTTCTAGTTGTTTTAATCAGATTCTCTGGTAGATTCAGCCACAATTTCTGATATACTGATATATTTCAAGATATACATGCATCTACTCATGATTAATTGGTAAATTAGAATAAAGCTAAAATAAAAACTGTAGATCTCTCCCCTTTATAAACTTCAACTCCCTCTAGCAAAAGAAAATTTGATTTCTTCACAAGAACGCTGAAAATGGCAACATTACCACCTGGAAATGTTTTCCTGTCATTTGATTTAAATAAGGCAGAATTGAAAATGTTCTTACCTAAAATATAACGAATGTATACAATAGCCCGGTTTGAGATGATCCGCTCTTTGCGCTCTCGCGTAATAGGCGGGGCATAACAACACGAGACTTCAACATGTACACTAACCTAGAAACACTACCCGAAACCAAAACTAGTTTAAAAGCAAAAAATCCTACTACCATAGTAGGCACCGCAGCGATGACACTGCCCGTGAGGGATGTGTGGAATGATTCGCC
>WSXT02128932.1:0-24883 GCA_011762715.2 Neuroterus valhalla
GTTATAAAAACTTCCGTTTGGTAACATGTCGTTTATGGCGCTGCAGTGAATGTCCGACGCTCTAAATGTCAAACTTTCATCATTTTCGGATGATGTTGAACTTTGGACACAAACTACGGCTTTGTGCGTTATCAATCGCGAAATTCTTTTTTACAGGATTATAGTTAGGAGTTTTACAATTGGATACCTCCAGCGATACTGTTTCATAAATGACGTAGTTGTGCATGATCATCAAATTCCTGGTGGGAAAATGAAATTTATCTGCCATCCCCGCGCAGACAGATGGTCTGCTGCGAAAATACATTGGCGTCACCACAAAAATTCAAGAGTCGGTTTGTGCAATACCCTTAAGAATTCGAATAATTTATTGCGAGTTTTAAGTTTCGTATTCAAATTTTGAAGTTCCTCAATTTTGAACTTCAAATTCTCTGTTTGACCTTCAGAATAGAATTCTGCTTCATCGACATAAACTTATCTGAATTTCTAATTCTTTTAATATTCACCAGTGGCAGCACTTCCTGGTGGATAAGTTTTCAAATCGCGCACCATCTTGGATTTGGTTTGACTGAATGACTGACTTGATTCGCCTTGTCATCGCTCATGCTCATCGCTTGGCATCTCCGAATGCTGTTTGCCCAAGTTTCTTAGTGTCTTTGATAAATATTCTTTAAATTGTGTAAGGATGTCGAGCGGGGCACTTTTTGGTAATAATGTTGCTCGTGGAGCAAGCAAAAACCTTGTGGAATTTAAGGCAGGAAAAATGACACTGAAGAGCAACAAGGTTTTTCCAGATACCAGGAAGGGACAGCTTTATGTATATCAGGCGGATGATTCTTTGATGCATTTTTGTTGGAAGGACCGAACTTCCGGAGTTGTCGAAGACGTGAGTAGTTTCTCATTTCATATTTGTTGATAAAAAAAAGCATCCAGAAAATATGACCAATGAATTCGATTCTCGGTTCCTAACCTATAAAACTCATTTTGGAGTAGAAGATTTCTCCCAGAGTAGACTCATGAAACTATATGTCTGGAACTTTAGAACGTCTGATGTTAGTGATATTCATTTGTATCGACTGAAGGCAATTTGAAAGAAAATTGAACGATATCTTAGAACTAAACTAAACATTTTCGAGGTTATGTTGGTCCTGTGTAATGATTTTGCAATTATTTTTCCTTTCTTTGTTGGATCCTCATTTTAGATCATAGTATTAGGAAGTAAATAAAAATTATTTGTTTTTAATACACGATTTATTTTTGTGTGCACATCAAAACAAATGGGGTTAATTCTCTTTCTAATTCAATTTATATCTAGTCAATGTCAAGAGTATGTGGCTGACTGGGCTCTCTAGATAAAAAACAATGTTTGAAGTTATTCTGAATAAAATCGAAACATTGATCAATAATTTCTTGAAGGGGAAAGAGTGACAGAGTATTTACATGACCCTAATTATTTCAAGCATTTTAATATAAGTGTAAATTTAAAAGTTATGATAGACACTGGAAGACATTTAAAGGCTGCTTCTTGCAATTTGAAATAAAAATAAACGTGGTGAATATCAGATTTCGCATTTTATTACTTTCATATTTTTCTCTAATTGATTCTTTAATCTTATACCATATAAAGATACACATGTGATATTTGCTGGAAAATATCACAAAAATTACATTAAAACATTCGTCGATTACCTCGAAGATCGTGCAACCAAAGACATTTTTTGAATGTATTTTCTGTGGAAATTTCCTTGAGTTTCATCCTTCCTTTTGAGAAAATTAGATCTTCAAACATTTTGTCCAGGTTTCGTAAGATGATAACTCAATCGGAAATTGTCGCAGCTTGAAAATGAAATAATTGATCTGATTCCAAGGTGTCTAGTGGATTAGGAAATCTGGAAAAAGACAGGAATTCTATAAGGGACCGGTTATTTGTTTTTTCTATGGCAAAATCTAAATTTTTGTGCTTTTCCTCCTTTTTATTGTTCAAGCGAGAATCAGAGCTAGAAAAATCTGATTGCTTGACGTATCCTTCATGATACGATCAAAGTTCTTTTCTGGTTGCTCAAGTTCTTCTAATGTTGATTATATGAAAGTAAATTATTCAACAAGATGGATAGGACTCGACCTTTCAGAATTCATTCTTTTTGGGTGAAAATTCTATTGTTTGGTGGTAAATTTAGCCATTTGAATGACAATCCTACCATTTTGTGCAGAAGTCATCATTTTTTTTGCCAAAAATTGAACTGTTTCGTTGTATATTCTACTTTCAGGATATAATTTTTTTCGTTGAGAAATCTGCTTCCTTGGTTGAAAAATCACTGTCTTCTAAAAGATTCGTCTCCTTTTGTTGAAAATGTAGTCTCTTGTTTGGAACTCTGAACTGTTTTTCATCAAATTTCAATCTATGTTGTTCAGGAATTCGATTTTCCAATCAAATAATCATCTTTTCTCCATCGTTTAGTCGGGAATCAGAAAGAAGACTTCTGATTGCTTAATGTATCCTATATGGAACCACCAAAGTTTTGTCGATAGTTGCCCAAGTTCTTTTTGTCCTCGTTACATGAGAGTCAATAATTTAGGAGGATATTGCAAAATAATGCAAATATCAATGTTATCTTATAATAAAATTCATTCTAATACATCTTATATGAATCTTATATAAATTTTCAACCATGAAGGTGAATTTTCGAACAAGAAGATTAATTTCGAAATAGAAAGAATAATTTTCTAAGAAAAAATATAATGTTTGAACGAATAAGTCGAATTTCGAACTAAAAAAAAAAACAATTTCAAATCAAGCAAGAGTTTTATACTAAAACGAAGAATCTTCATCTTATAGAGTTGAGTTTTAAACACATAAATTAACTTCTACTGAAAAGGATAAATCGTCAACGAAGGTTTGAATACTCAAATTATAAAAAAGAAATAATGAATGTTTAACTAAACAAATGAACAATTGAAAGATTTGAGTTTTAAACAAATAAATTAACTTCTACCTAACAAGGCAAAATGGCAGCAAAAAATGTACTCAATACTCAAATTTTAAAATGAAAAAAATGGATCTTTAACTAAACAAATTAATTTTTAACTGAAACTACGGAATTTTCAATTTAAAAAATTACCTATTGCAAAAAAAACTGTCGAACACATTACTACATTTTTACAAAAAATGATGAAGAATGAAATGGAATTGTAAATATTTAACTGAAGTAGTCGAATTTAAAATTAGAGAGACTAATTTTAGAATGAAATGATGATGATTTAACTAGAATAGTTTAATTGGTGACAAAAAATTAATTTTCAACCAAAAAATATAATTTCTCAAGAAAATGATTGAAATTTGAACTATGAAAATAAAAATTCTCAAACAGACATTTTTGGATCAAAAAATTAATTATAAACCAAAAATAAGAGTTTAACTAGAATAATGTTCAACTAAAATGAAAAATGTTTACCTGTATAACTTGAACTGTTGTCCGTAAAGAAGAATTTCTGAGGAAGAATATTAACTTCCGAAGAAAGAAATAATTGTCTACAAAAAAACCGACTTTTCAACAAAATATGTGAAGTTTCAACGAAATAATTAAATTTTCAATTTAAAAAGACAAATTTTTCACCAAATTGTCGAATTTCGAACTAGAAAAGATCAATTTTCCGCTGAAAATGAAACAGTTAAATTTTCAGTTGAAGAAATTAATTTTTAAGCAAACTGATGAATTTCCAAAATTTTCTTCAAAAGAGGCAAATTTCCCATGAAGTACATAAATTCTTAAAGAAATACTTTGATTTTTAGATTCAGAAATCAATGTTCAACTAAATACTTGAAGAAAATATGAATTGTTTTTAACAAAGTAGTTACAATTTCAACGAGAGGTGAATTTTGAATCGAAATAATGCAACTTTGACACAAAAATTTATCTTTCAACAAATAAGTTTTAATTTTAAACAAGTAGTTGATTTTTTGATTAAAAAAGGATGAATTTGCAATGAACAATTTAAACAAGTTTTTTATCATAGTTCAGAAATATTTCTTCTGCGAAATACTACTTCTACTCTAAAGACTGCTCGAAGTACTTTCTTTATTTAAAATTGAGAAGATGGAAAATTGTAACGAATTTGGAATTGGAGGAATGATTTTTTTTAATCCTCTCTTCTAAATCCGAATTATAATAAATTTGAATAATTGCCGATCCATGTAAAAAATTCCCTGTTCCAAGTGATATTATTATTCCTCACTGAAACTTTCTGCCCTAAAATAAAAACTATAATTATTTTCTGAAATTCCCTGTCTCAAGTCAGATAAATGAGGAAAAGCAGGTAAAACGTGATAAGTACATTTTTTAAAGAAAATTTAGATAATAATTCTTTCTTTAATTTGGGCTATCATCAATTTGATTATCAAATTTGAGTCAGCTTAAAAAATCTCAAAGAGCAACAAATTTCAAAACGTTTTTCTTATAATGGATAAAAATGGAAATTCTTCCTCTCATGAAGTATAGATGTATGTATTTGAATATTTTGAGAACCAAAGTGAAGGAAAGTTACATTCTTTAAATCAAATGATAATATGTCTTTTTGATTCATGAAAAGAAAGTGGTCATTTCTCGTATTTTTTCGTAGAATTTTAAATAGATTAGGTTGAGTTAAATAAATTCCCGGTTTCGAAATTCAAAAAAATTAGTTATATAAATTAAGTGTATTTTTATTAAGTTAACTATTTAATTAAGTTAATTATTTCGTTCAAACTTCACATATTTTGTTGAAAAGTCGGTTTTTTTTTGTAGCAAATTATCTTTTCCTTTGGAAGTCAACTTATTCCAATTGGAAATTCCAGTTAAAATTGTAGTTAAACTGCTTTTTCCTTTTAGGATTTGATTATCTTCCCAGACGACTGCGAGTTCAAACTCGTTCCTCAGTGTACCACGGGCAGAGTCTACCTCCTAAAGTTTAAATCATCCAGTAGAAGATTCTTCTTTTGGCTTCAGGTAATTTTTATTCTATATTATCTTCCTAAATTTTATTATTTTAAAAATTTCGATTTCCTATCTTTCATAACAGAACTTGAAACTACTTTATTATAATTGAACAACAATTATTCAGGATCTCAAGACTGACAAGGATGAAGAGCACTGCAGAAAGATCAACGAAGTTCTCAACAACCCTCCAACCTCCGGTTCTCAGAGGAGTGGAGGTGCGAATCCAGAGGGCGATTTACAAAATCTCCTGAACAACATGTCGCAACAACAGTTGATTCAGCTTTTTGGGGGCGTTGGACAAATGGGCGGACTTGGGAGCTTATTAGGAACCATGAGTCGACCACATGGCAGTGCCCGAACGACAACGACGGCTTCCTCGACGCCAGTGGCGACAACGGTCGCTAGACCACCCGCTGCTCAAACTCCTGCACCTGCCTCTGCGGGAGCGACTACTACTGAAACATCAAAATCTACCGGTAAGTCAGTTTTGTTATCACAAATACAGGGTTCACGGTGCGTTATCTTTCTTAACTAATCTGTTTTTTCCTCTTCAAGTTTTGAAAATCCCCTAAAATACCAGAAATCCAGAATCTTTATTCAATTTTCATCTTTTTTACAAAGTTTCTATTCATTTTCCAAGAATTCTGAACAGAAAATTGCAGACATTATTAGAAACGAGAGGCTTCGGAAGAGATACTGCTTGACGGCACCATTTTCGAATATTTTGTGAACTATTTACTTTGTAATTTTGTTCAAGATAGGGCCTTAAGTTTTCAAAGTTTCAACAAGAAGGAATAATCTTAAACACACAAAACGAATGAATTTCTATCAAAGTTATTGAACTTTCAACCAAGCAGTTTATTTCGACAATATATTGAAATCCTTAACCACAACATAATTATTTTTAACCATACAGTTGCATTTAAAAATTCATGACGAGAAATGCTCGAAACAAAAAGATGAGTTTCCAACATAAACGTGGAGCTTTCAACTACAAAGTTAAGTTTTCAACAAAAACAGTTGCATGTTTAACCAAGAAAGATAAATTTTCAAACATAAAAAACATTTTCAATAGAAAATAATTTTATAGTTGATACTTTAACAACACAAAAATACGGTAAAAAACATAAATTGTGTACTCTATTGATGATTGAACTATTTTGTTGAACAGGTTTTGTCCAGAATTCATTCCTTGTGTTTTAAAATGGTATATATGGTAGAAAATTTAATTTTTGATGACTATTTTACTATTCTGTTTAACGGTTCTGGTCACGAATTTAATTATATGTTGGAAATTCATCTTTTTCCCGTGGTGAAAAAATTCAACTATTTTGTTGAACATGTGTCTTTTTGGATAGAAAAACTGAAGTCTTGGATCGAAATTTCATTTTTTGGGAAAAGTCATATTTCATGATTCAAATATGTCTTCGATTAAAAAGTCTATAGCCATATCTTTCTTAGAAAATTCACCTCTTATATTTAAAAATGTTAGGGTTCGTTTGAAAGTTTATTCTTTTCATTCTAAAACTCCGCTGCTATATTTTTTGTTCAAAGTTTATCTCTTTTGAGTACAAATTCTACTGCTTGTAGGAAAATTTCATTATTCTGTTCATATTTCAACTATTCCTTAGACTATTAATCTTTTTTCAGAATGTTCTACTTTTTAATTGAACATTTGTGTTTTTGGATAGAAAATCCATTCTTCCTGATAGGAAAATAAATTTTCGGTTAATATTTCTCTTTTTTTTCTATTGTTGAAAATTCAACTTTATTGCTTGAAAATCAAACTGTCTTTCGGGGGATTCATTTTTTTTTTCCTAAGAATTCAACTTTACGTTTGAAAACGCAGCTGTATTCTTTTAGAGGTTAATCCATTTAGTTTGATAATTCATTCGTTTGGCTTAAGGTGCATAGTTCATAGTTCATATGAAAATTGTCTGTCCATTTGTATTGAAAATCCATTTTTTTTTTTTTTTGAAAGTATATCCCAGTCTGGAATCGCAATTTAAGTAATTTACATTGTTCAATACGTCTTAGAATCCTAGAATGTTCAATTACGTTCGAAATTTATGTAATGAAGCTAATATGGTATAATAATTATTGTGAACGCCTAAAAGTCAACCTAGAATGATGTTATTTCAAATCAATAAAAATGAATTTTTGAACCGAATAGACCAATTCCCAAACAAAAGAGTGGGATTCAAAACCAAGTAAATGAATTTCGAACCACATATCTGCATTTTTAACCAAAAGGATTAATTTTCGTCCTCCTAATTGAATTTTCAAATATAAAAGTGAAATTTCTAATAGAAAACTGTAATGGTTGATGTTTTAACCCATAAAAAAACGAATTTCCTACGATACACTTAAATTTCCAACCAACTATATAATTGAATTTGCAAACAAGAAAGACCAATTCGCGATGAAGAATGTTGTAGTTGATATTTCAAAAAAAAAAAAGAATAACTAATTTTCTTCGAAATAGTAGCAGCTGCATTTCCAAACCGCGAAGCTTAATTCTCTGTGAAACAGTTGAATTTCTAACCAAAGAGATCAATTTTGAACCAAAAATACAATTGTATCTTTAATCAATGAATATGAATTCCCTAACCAAAAAGACGAATTGTCAATCAAATAGTTCAATTTTTCACCAAGAAAGATTTTTCATTCAAGAAATGGACCAAATGTCAATCAAATTTTTCGAGTTTCGATCAAGAATTAGAATTTTCAACCGAAAAATACGAATTCTGTAAGAAAAATGTAATAGTTGATGTTCCAACAAAAACGAAAATGTTTATTCGAATATTGCAGTTGAATTCCATGCCAAATAGATGATTTTCCTACCAAACAGTTGCATTTCCAACCAAAAAAATCAATTTTCAACCAACTAATTGAGTTTTCGATTTAAAGAACGACAAACTTTCAATACTTCAACCGAAAAATATTTCACTTTGAAGTAAAAAATAGTTGAATTCAATCAAAAGAGATGGAATTCCTGCTAAAAAATGAATCGGAATTATAAATAAAATCCTCTTTTAACCCACTTTTTTCAAGTACTATATTTAACCTAAGATTCAGTTACTTCACCCTTATGATTCCTGGAAATAATTTGAGGCCTTGAAGACATGGCGCTATTCTGCCTCGTTCTGTCTACTTTTCTAGGCAATCATTTTAAAAAAATGTGTAAATGCTTACTTTTTACAGGTGGTAGCAAAACTTCAGGCAAAACCACAACACCAGCCTCTGGAACAGAAGATGATGCAAGAAATCCCATTAGAGTTAGCGATTTAGCCCAGTACCTTTCCGGAATACCAAAACCTGCTGGAGAACGAACTGATCAGGTAATCTATTCTTCTCGAAATAACCAAATATTCACTATAATTCTTTTCAAGAGCACGAATACATTGAACTTATCATCCACTGTCCACATCTGGTATCACATAAATAAGATAAATAATTCAGGGTGACCACTGAATCAGGAAACTAGTCAGTAACCTAATTTTTCCAATTTCTAGTAAGAAAAAAAAATCATATTCAAATAAAAAATTTAATTTTCATAGTCTAGAGCTTGAAATCTATATTGGAAACTTAAAAAAAAAACAATCCGGCTTTTGAGTGCCTATCTAGGTCTTGAACCATACTCAAAGATGTCCTTCTTCGCATTTTTCTTAAATTTATTTTTATTTCCTTCTATTTAATTTAATGTTTTTAAATTCAGAACTTGAAAATTGTCAAATTACGGGAAATGACGAGGAATTTTTCTCTGAAAACTGTGTGGCCACCCTGCAATTGATATTAGTTTTATTGGTGGGTTGGAATAATATCTCTGATCTTTACCCCCAGGTTCACAGCACAGAAATCGATGTCAATTTATAGTTATAAAATATTGATTCTCTAATTTATTATTTGCAGATGAGTGAATTAGGCTTTATGTTTTTTCGTTACTTTAAGCTTTGATCCTGTGGGGGAAAGGCATAAACGCTGAGCTTATATTCAATTGAAATTTGAATAACATCAGTTTTCAATGCTTCAGAGTCTCGAAATTCCGAAACATTTTGATTACATAAAATACTGTAAAATCGAGATAAAGAATCGCTTATTCCTGCCAGTGAGGATCTGGCATAATCACAAACAGCACTAAATTTAAGCTTCACGCTTTCATTTTCATGATTTCTCCAAGTCTAGTATTCAAAATGTTTAAATAGAAAGTTTGAGAGGTACATTGAAATTTTAAAGGCATCCCTTCCAGGAATTTGTAATCGATCCATGTTCCTGTATTTTCAAGATAAATTCAAATTTTAATTCAGAGGTATCTTAATGAGAATATGCCGAAATTGATTGAACCACCCGAAAGAGGCAGAATTTGGGTTGAATAAAGCCTCATTTATATTGAAATCATGACTGTCTAAAGGAGCGCTAATGTCTTTCCACCACAGTTATCACAATGCACTCTGATTGGCTAAGATTCTTATCCGACTTGATTCTGATAAGTCTAGTCAGTTTTATGCTTTTTCCTTTTGACGTAAACTCTATTTAAACATATTTTTACGACGTAGAGCGCAATCAGGTACGTCATTTTCATGTGATATTTTTTCCATTCACAGTTCACTAAAAACGTTACTCTGAGGAAGTTAGAAAGAAGATAATTTTGCAGAAAGTGTATTTTTCCTCAAAACCATTGATCCATATCTAAGTTTAAAACCAATCAGATTAAGTTGCAACAAGATTATGTAGGAAATGCATATCTGCCGATAATTTCCTTGATAGGATGCTTGACATTACATTACCTGCAGTGATTATCTTCATTCTTACGCAGAAGTTTAAGTCGTTTATCGCTGTTGACAAAGTTATCATTCTTTATGTTCGTGAACTGCAGTAGTTCATTAGCAATGTTACGAAACGTTGTCAGTTTTTCCTTGAGCAATTTGAAGAGTCGTGTGTTTCTTTTCGGCTTCGTCTTTTCTAATATTCAACCTTTTTCAAACTGACGTAAGTAACTAGACTGACATATTCTCGCTCCAGGTTAGGGGCCATCTATAAATTACGTAACACATTTTTGGTCACTTTTATACCCTTACCCTTCCCCGTGTAACAAGTCGTAACAAAATGTTTTGAGACCTTCCACCGCCATTCTCAGCCATGTTACTTTATAAGCAAGAAGGGCAAATTTTAAAGGAAACTGCTGAATTCCTAACCCAATATATTCATTTTCCACACAGTTCTAATTGAAAGAGACGAATTTTCCATCCATAAAGAAGAATGTTCAATCCATAAAGAAGAATGTTCATCCATACGAGAAAGATTTGTTAATCAAGCAAGAAGAAACAGTTTACCATATTGTTGAATTTTAAAGCCAATAAGACCATTTTACTACGAAGCAACCTGATAAGATTAATTTCAAACAGAAAAAGTTGATTTTCAACCAGTCAGAGCGTGTTACCCAACAAGTAGTACAACTTGCAATGAAAGACATATTCTTTAGGAGATGAAGTTTCAACCCGAAAAATTCAATTTTCAACAAGAAAAAAATCATTTTCAACAAAGGGATATGAATTTTGTAACATTGAGGATCAACCCTTAAGGATGGAACTTTCTATCTTAAAGGATGAATTTGCAACCAAAAAGTTTAATTTCCGAGAGAAAAAAATAGTTCTTCAACCAATAGAGAACATTTTTTGAACAAATAGTTGATTTTCAACCAAATTTTTAAGTCGTTAACTACGTTGTTGAAGCTTCAGGTCAATAGTGCATTTTCCGATTAGAAAAATTGGATTTTTCAAGAGACATTTAACTTTTAAACCCGAAAAGAATAACTTTGAACAAAAGAGTTTATTCTGAACCCATGTAAATCAATTCACAAACATATAGTGCAACTTTTAATAAAAACGAATTTCCAACAATAAAAAATTAATTTTTGACAACAAAGGAATCCTTTTCATCGAAAAAGTTCATTTTCAACCAGGGAGGAGAAATTTTCAACTAGATAGTGGATTTTCCAGAAGGGGACGAATTTCTAACCCTGAAAGTTTAAATTTAATCAAAAAAGTTCATTTTCAGCCAATAATGATAATTTCTTCAATTATAAGTTGATTTTCAACCATATTGTTTTATTTGTAATAAAAGAGACTAGTTTTTCAAAAGAAATGTAAATTTTTTAATCCGAGGAGTTCATTTTTAACCCAAAATGATGCATTTTATACCAATTGGGCTATACCTAGGAGGATGAATTGTTCACCAAAAAGATCAATTTTCTATCAAAAAGGATGAATTTTTAACCCAAAAGATGAATTTCGAACCGAAAAGAAGGAGCTTTTTGAGGATAAAAATCTTCAACAAACCAGTTGATTGAAACAGTTCGATTAGAAAAAAAATCAAGTTAATCAAGTTTTAAACCAAATATGTGGTTGAGTTTTTACATGATGGTCGAATTTCCAAACAAAACGATTAAAACCAAAAAAGATCAATTTTTATTTGCAAATATTTGAGTTTTCAGTCAAATAGTTCAATCGACAATAAAAATTAAGAATGCCTAATAAACCAGTAGAATTTCTCCGTACAAAGAGGACATTTCAACAATATAGTTAGATTCTCATCAGAATAATTAAATTTAATTTTTATTATATCATTAAAATTTCAATCCGTTACAAAATGGTCGAATTCTGAAGCAAAATAACTAAGTAGTTAAATTTAAGAAAAATAGTTTATTTTTCAATCAAAAAGATTAATTTTCCAGACGACAGTTGAATTTTCTATCCAAAAAGTCGAATTTTCAATAGAAAAGTACAGTTTCAGCTAATAAAGATCAATTTTAAACCGCAAATAGTTCAATTGATAAAAATAAGACGGATGTTCAATCAAACAGTTGAATTCTCCACATGAGAATATGAGCTTTCAATAAATTATTTGAATTTTCAACGAAATATTACCCAACAAGTAGTACAACTTGCAATGAAAGACATATTCTTTAGGAGATAAAGTTTCAACCCGAAAAATTCAATTTTCAATTGAAAAAAAATCATTTTCAACAAAGGGATATGAATTTTGTAACATTAAGGATCAATCCTTAAGGATGGAACTTTCTATCTTAAGGGATGAATTTGCAACCAAAAAGTTTAATTTTCGAGAGAAAAAATAATTCTTCAACCAATAGAGAACATTTTTTGAACAAATAGTTGATTTTCAACCAAATTTTTAAAGCGTTAACTACGTTGTTTAGGCTTTTAATAAAATAGTTGAATTTTCAACGAAATATTCAAATTCCCATTGACATCAGAACAGCATACGTTTACAACAAAGAAGTTGATCCTCAACCAAGAAAAATGAGTTTTCAACAACAAATAAAAATAACTTTCTACGAAAAATAGTTGTTTTCTTTCTCTTGGTTCCTATCAATGCAGTTAGCGTTCAAGGAAAAAAACTATTTAGAGAGGAAAAACGGAATTCTTTCAAAATGAGAAAAAGAGGATAATGAAGAAAAAATGTCAAATCTGCATTATAGTGCAATTTTGGATATATACAGGGTGGCGACTTGACCGAAAAATGACCGGGAATTGAATTCGAAAACCGGGAATCATACCGGAAAATTCATCAGTTTGGTCGAAAATCCATTTCTTCAACTGAAAATTGAACTGTTTCATTTTTACTGGAAAATTGACCTTTCTAGTTCAAAATTCGACAATTAGGTAAAAATTTGTCTGTTTGAATCGAAAATCTAATTATTTCGTTGAAACTTCACACATTTTGTTCTTCTTTGCCGTTGACAATTCAAGTCATAAATAAAAACCTATTTCATTTTAATCGACAGAAATGTAATTTTCCATAGTTTCAGTTAGTTTAGTTTCAGTTTTTTTCCATTTGCTTTGTTAAAGATCCCTTCTTCCAATTTAATATTTGATTATTCAAATTTTCGTCTGATAATTTTTTCCAGTTAAAGTTAATTCATCCGTTTGAAAGTTCAACTTTCCCAGTTAAAGATTCTTCTTTTTAGTATAAAACACTTATGCTTGGTTTTTTAAACTATAAATGTTACTGTTCCATTTTTGGTGGAAAATGATTATGTTTTGGGTTCGAAATTCGACTATGTAACACGCATGTAAACAATGCTATGTGTATCCCATAGGCAGCCATATTGGTTAGTTCGCTAGATGGCCATCAGGTCTCGCATTGAAACTCTAAATTCCCAATGGACTCATTCCTCCCCAAAAGCTGTTACGTAATTTATTTTTGACCCCCTTGAACTTCGTTAACTCTTCTGAAAGTCGTAAAATACTCTTACTCTTTTTATTCGTAGAAAGACATGAATAATGAACTGGCTGCTACATCGATCAAAAAATGATTGCGCTTTACGTCGGAGGAACCTTCCAGAAGCTTCGGTTAGAAAGTGTACCTTCTGGAAAATTGTATTTCTTTCAAGGAAGAGATCTGAAATAACGAAGACAGGAAGTTTCCTCGTTGATGATAATATAATTGGTGATTGACTGATGGTAAAGGTTGAGGCTAGTAGATAAAAATTGCAAGACATTAGCGTTGGTATAGCGAATAGAAGGAGGACAGTGGGATGTTTTTGACGTTGCTCAGGAGCGTTCTTCGCATGAACTTCTCCTGGCTGTCGGAGGCCTTGGCCCTGCTGAGCAGTTGGGGAAGTGGCACAGCCTCCGGAGTACTTTGTTGTTCTCGATCGGCTACAGCACAGCTTATTGTCCGGCAGAGGGGCGTAGCAAGCGAAATGACCACTTCCATCCCAGCGGCGATTTCGTCGACCGAGAACCTGGAACTCGAAATGAAAGCGCACTTGCCACCCGGGGACAACCTCTGTACCACGCTATCGTCTCCCCAGTTCTCCCAGGCGCTATCAATGTTCTGGTCTGCTTTGCAGTCGGGACAGGCGGGCCCAGTCATCCGTCAATTCGGCCTGGGAGCTGAGGCCGTCACCGCAGCAGCCAATGGCAACCTGGAAGAATTCGTCAGCGCCCTGGAGTTCGAGACCAAGGGAGGATCAGGGCAGAGTGAGCAGGGACAGGAAGAGAAGACCAAGAAACCGTCCCCCCCATCTGGGGGTGGTTCATCCACTGATAAAAAGGACGAGGACGACGAGGGCATGTGTCTCGATTAGATCATTATCAATTTGCCTTTAACTCATCCTTTTTCAAAGAACTCTCTCTCTCTCTCTCTCTTGTAATGTGAGTAATGTGCTTAAGATATACTGGTAATTTGAAATGTTACTAATAATGCTTCACTACGACTTACTTGTGTATCTCTTTGCAATATTCATAAGGTATGATAGAGTGTAAGCTACTCATTATTATGTAATAAAATTGTTTCGTTGAAAGGTGATTGGCGTCTTTTGATTTGGGAAATTTCGAGTTCAGCCTTCATTTTGTATTTTAGGTCACTTTCGGAGAATTAAATATTATAGACTTTGGAATATTTGGGTTCAAAACTTTTATTCAGATTTCAGAAATCATCTCCAGAATCAGTCAGTGATGGGAAAGAACTAGTATCTTTAAAATAGTCGCCAGTGATGCGTAAATAACTTTTTGAAAGTAACTAGTTATTATTAACGCTTCAAAGTGTGCCTTTTCCTGATATACTTGTAGAAAAAAGTTACTTTTTTAGTTGCTTTTGTGTTAAAGAAATATTAATATGTATGCCAATTTTATTTTCACAGAAAACTGATAATAACTGATAATTATCTCATGTATTTGATACTGTCGGACTTTCCCGGAATAGATCGTGCAGTCGCGAAGTGGAATTAACCGTGTAACTTTGATTTCTGCGCCTCTGTAGGCCATAAAGTGTACTGCACTCTTTTATTTGACAGATCGGCAAATGGAGGTTGGAAACTCTCCTCCATAATCTCGAATGAATTTTCACAACTACGTGTCGACCTCTGATAATTTGACAGCTTATATCAACACAAATTAATTAATAATATGTAAAAAAAAAAAATTTCCTTTAGAACCGACGCTGCATACCAAAATCGGGTTCAAAAGATCGTCAAAGCAAAAAACATTGAAAACAAAGTTAATTTTTTCATACAGCAATATAGTAAAATAAAAAGATTCACAAAACATTAAGAATGTTAACTTGAACAGAAATATGGTTTATGTATGAGAGGTACTTACTGTTCTCGGCGTGCGAAAAAAAAATGACGTTTGTGACTCCTATCGCTTCTCAAATCACAGAAAAAACACTCCATTTTGGCACTATTTTTAAAAGTATCACATTCGTTTGAAAAAAAACCAATATATATAATCCGTGTAAATAAACTACATCTGTTAGCGAAGTAACCTCAAGACTTTGGGTTACGGGGCTGTCATGTGCGACCGGCAAAACAAAAGTACTTTTTTTTTCCTGAAGAGGCGCGAAAATCCAGAATTGCACCATTTATTCTGCTCTTCGACTGCATTTTTACATCAAAAATTAATTTTAAAGCAAAAAAAAAAAAAATAGAAAAAAGTTCGATTTCCAACCAAGCAGTTGAATTTCGAATAAAATTGTTGATTCCTCAAATAGAACAGTTTAATTTATAACTGAACACTTGCATTGTCAAACAAAACGAAACAAAAACTTATTTTGTGTAAAACAGCTGAATTTTGACCCAAAAAAGATAACTTTTCAACACTATTAACGAATATTGAACCAAGAAAATCTACATTCTACCAGAAAGACGAATTCCCAAAGAAATGCATGGATTTTTATGTCCAAAACTGAAAGAATTATGAACCAAAAACTGAATACTCAAAGTTCCAGTTGAAAAGATTAAAGTCCAACCAACAAAGAAGTAATTTAAAAAAAGAATCATCGAATAGAAAAGAAAATTTCCAACAGGGAGATGCAATTTTCAACGAAATAGTTGAATTTCGTACATGATTTTTTCGGTTCTCGTGTTAGAAAAAACTGTTCGATACGTGTGCGACGAAATGTACCATTTCCACACCAAACACTTGAATTTTCAGCCGAAAATGATTATTTCCTATTCAAGAATTGAATAAATAAAGTTTCAAAAAAACCTATTCAAGTTCAAACAACAAATTTGGCAGAAATTAAATTCTCAACGAAAAAGGTGAATCTTCAACTTAAATGATTGATCATCAAATAAAAAAGAAAAATTTTGACAACGGAGTTCAGTTTTCTACGAATGGATGAATTTTCAACCAAATTCGTAAGTCCTCGTCTAAAAAAGACTAAGTTATAATAAAATACTTGCATTTTAAAATAAAAAATAAATATAGGTATCTCTGCAAAACCCTTGAATTTTCAACAAAAAATATCCAATCAAGAAGATTAATTTCCTGCCAAAAAAGACAAGAGTTCAACAAAATGCATGAATTCGCAACCAAATTACTTAATCTTCACCAAAAAAAAAAAATAGTTTTTTCAGGAGAGTTCAACTTAGAATCATGTAGTTGATTTTTTGGACGAAAAAATGAACTTTCAACCAAATAGCTAAATCTGCAACCAAAAAATACAAATCTTTATCCACAAATGAGGAAAAATAAATTCTCAATTGGAAAAATCGATGTTCAACAAAGTAGTTCAACTCCCAACTAAAAAAAATTCCAATTTTGTATCAAGAACAGGTAAATTCAATGAGAAGGGCGAATTTACATCAAAATAGTCCAATCCTCTACCAAGGAAATGAGTTTTGAAACAAAGCAGTGCAATCTGCAATCAAAAATGGTTTTAATTTCTTATAAAAAATAGTTTAACTCCAGTTAATTTTTTCTCATGAACAGTAACTATAATAACATTTACTTCTTCAGTTGCTTCCGAAACGTACTTCACAAGTGTTTTATGCGATAAATAAATTTTATTGCTTTTCCATTTTTTTTTAATTTCTTTAAAATCAAAAATTTTGAACCATCAGAAAAAGAAATTGATACGTAAAAAATTAGAATTTTTTTTTTAATTGAAAAATCAGAAACAAATGAAAAGAATTAATGTGAAAAAATAACCAAAAAAAAACTTTAAAATAATAATGCGTTAAACTCCAAAGTTGTGACAATACATCTTCAGTATCAAAATTAAATTTAAGAACTTTCAAAATTAATTAAGAAAGAAAGGAAGATAATAAAATACTGATTTTACGTCATGCAATTTATTGAAAAATTGTTAATTTTTGTGGCGAATTATACTAAAATTACTGAGGTACAAAGAAAAATTTCGCGGAATCAACAAATTTTTGACTACACTGGAGACGTTTACAGGCACAGAAAAAAACATCCCCGGCGTGGTTGAAATTTTGTGAAATCCGAAAAAAAATTTTTTCGTAATTCAATTACTTTCTTATGATTTGCAACAAAAAGAACAATTTCCGAATGAATTGAATCCGTGAAATCTCTATTTTATTATCTTTCTTCCTTTTTCGATTAATTTCAAAAGTTTTTAAATTTCATTATAACTCTGAAAATGCATTGTCACGTATCCATTCATTTAGAAGATCTTCAAAGCCGGGAGTTTTTTCGAATTTCTAGATTTTTAATTTAAAGTTAAAATCGTTTTTGGTTGGAAGTTCAACGACTCTACTCAACAGCAAGCTACATGTGACTCGATATGAACCCGAAAATTCATTTAAAAAAATTTTTATTATTAAAATTTGTATTGTGAGCTTGGAGATTCAATTATTTAGTCAAGAAGTCATCTTCATGGTTGAAGAATCAACTTTTTTGTTAAAAATGCATTTTTTCTGAAAAAACATTAATTTTCCAGCGAGAGATTCTATTATTGCATTTTTGGCCGAGAACTGATCCTTTTGTAAATGTGTTGGTAAATTCATGTATTTTGTCAGAAAATTAGCCTTCTCGTTTGAAATTTTTTTAAGTTAATAATTCGATCATTTTGTTAAAAATTCATATCTTCTAGTAGAAAAAAACCTTCCACTTTTTTGGTTGAAGAATTAACTCCTTCGTTAAAAATGTATTTCTTTGGTTGATGTTTCTTCATCTTGGGCCGAATTCCATCTCTTCCGTTAAAAATTCCATTTATTAGGAAATTCAGTCTTAGTCAAAAAATCAATTCTCTGAGTACTTATTAATTCAGTTTTTATTAAAAAATTCATCTTGAAATGTTTTATACATATTAGGTTGGTCATGGATTATCTGCGACTTTCAATAAAAAGAATAACAGCCGTCACTCGACAGAGATGAATGAGGTTGTGTAAAAATTGAGTTGAATGCATACAAATATTTTCAAAATACAAAAGTATTTTCAAAAGTAACGAAAACAACTTTTTTCGGAAATTCTCAAAAAAAGAGTTATGTTTTGAAGCGATAACGTTAACCGCAGTTACTTTTTCGTGATGTTACGGTAAAAATACTAGTTCCTTCTTTGAATAACTTACTCATTACTGGAAACAGTAGATCAGAAAATGTAGGGTTCAGTGATTAAACATTCTCATTTCCATAAACAAACCTTGTATTTACGTTTGCTACTTTGACTCGACTTTTAACTCAGTGACAGAAAAAGCTAGAGTCAGTGTGTCATTTTGTAGATAATCTCCATAATCCATGGCATGATCATCCATAGAGAAAAGAATAATGTTTTCTTCAGAATCAGGTAAGATTCCAGACACTTCTGCAATATCTATCAACTTTTCTTTGAATTGTCCAACAATGTATGTGCGAATCAATAATTTGTTAATTTCGTTAGGAGATGAAACTTTCAAGAACCCGATCAAATAGTATTCTTTAAAATTCTCAGAATAATATATCCTGTCGGTCATCATATGTTGAATTTTAAGAGTCAGTTTTGTACCCTCGTGATTTTTCAGATTCTTGAATACAATCTGGATTGGCGTTCCCCTAAAAACTTTCTTAAAGCTCGTGAAGTTTTCGATTTTCCAGACGAAAGTAGATTCAGTTTTTTCCCATCTGGTGAAAACGAGTCGATCAGGATGAAGAATCCTCTCCCTAATGCTCGATTCAAAATTTTTATCATCCATAGCGTCGTATTTTCTGTCAAAAAGTAAGAAATAAAAATTTAATTTTACACACGGTTTATTTTTTTTATTCGGTTTTATCCTTATTTTTGGAACATTTTCCTCGGATAATGTTTTCCTAAGCAAAAAGAGGTTTTATTTATGTTATGAATAAATTCCTTATCATACCGTCTCTTTCCAGTTGAGCAAATCTTGAGAATGTTGAAAATATTTATTTCAGTAGAAAACGTTCATTTTCTAGAAGTAGTTATAGTTGAACCTATCGTTCGTTGTTGAGCATAAGAAAGAAACTGCCATACGTTTATTAATTTCGTGCGTGTTCGTACTTTGAATTTTATCAAGTAAACCAGATCCTGGGTATTTTATCAAATGACGCGACATGGAATCCCCTGCAGGAAATATATTTATATCGTTCGAGGAAATATATTTATATTATTCAAGCAAATAGGGCTAAAAAATTACTGAGTGATTTTAGAATGACACAAAAAATGCCAAATGAATTTCCTGATTTAAAGAAAAAAATTACAACCGTTTGTAATATAATTTAATTATCAGAGTATCAGTGAGTGATAAAAAGTTATTCCGAGTTTCCTGAAAGAGTTCTTAATTTATCAAAGTTACACTGAAGTTCAGAAGTTACTTTTGAACTACTGAATCACAGAAAATCGTCTGGTACCTGTTTCCATCAAATGTCCACGTTTTGAGACCCCCTGAACCCCAAAAACCGGTTTCACGAATGTGTCTCTCTGTCTGAGCCCGATAACCTTTGGAAAAACTAATCTATTTCATTGGCCTTTGGTACAATCTTTTAGTGTCAGAAACTGAAGGTCAAGTTCGTCAACCAGCTGTTATTTTGTCAAAGTTATGGCATTTTCAAAATTCAAAAATGTAAACAAAAATGAGAATTTTTAGCTCAACAACGCAAGATATGAAAAAAAGGTTAGAGGCGAAAAAATGTTCCTTTTCGGGAGCCCTCAAAGATGATCTTTACAACTTTTTCAATTTTCTCGAAAAACCTAAAATTTAAATTTTGGTCTTACAAAAAATAATGAAAAATAGGAAGTTTCATCTTTTGGCCAAACTATGCAAGGTACGGAAAAATGTAGACGGAACAAAAATTGTTCGCCAAAAAAAGATATCCAAATTTGTTAATATTCACTTTTCGATAGGACAAGTAGTTTTTGCTTCATTCATAAAAAATAATATTAAGAATGAAAAAATTGCATTTTTGGACAATTGATACGAGCTAAGGAAAAAAAGACACGAGTCCTTTACCAGGAAACTATCTTCAAATGTGTTATAAATCTTTTTAACAGTCTATGTAGTTTTCATTTGAAACAGAAAAAAAAACTTTAAAAACGAAATACTAAAATTCTTGAAAAAATGACGAAGGCTAAGACAGAAGATTGATAGAGAAAAGTTGTTCACCCGAAAAAGTTCTATAAATTTGTTATAATTTTTCCCATTGGACGTGTACTTTTTGTTTCAATCGAAAATAATTAAATTTCTAGAAGAAGCACACAACATACGAAGAAAAATGAAGCAACAAAACTTTTCTACCGTTTCGGAGAAATTTTGATCGAGTGCGCAGCACGAGACACGCGATGAGAATGTATTCGTTAAAGTCGGAGGAGCTTTAACAAAAGAAAATTCACAATCATTAGATGTAAGTAGTTGACATTTTGCTTTCGAGTTTCAAGAGCTCTATATACAACTGTAGGTAAGTGCAAAGACCGAGCGCGTAGAAAGTTTCGTTTTTTGGTTAAACTATGCAAAGTACGGAAAAATATAATTCAAAAAAATTTGTGCAACTAAAAAAGATGTACAAATTTCGTATGAATTAGGTTTTGATAGGACAAGTAGTTTTTTTTCATTCCTAAAAAATTATATTAAGAATGAAAAAATTGCATTTTTGGATACTTGATACGAGCTAAGGAAAAAAAAAGACACGAGTCCTTTACCAGAAAAATATCTATAAAATGGTTATCATTGATTTTCGATTGGACGCATGGTTTTTGTTCGAATGGTAAAAAAGAGGGTGAAAAATAAAAAAATTAAACTTCTATGAGAACTACCCAACACATGAAAAAAATGGAGCAACAAAATTTATCTACCCAAAAATGAGCTGCATATACTTGTTATCATTATTTTTTTCATAAAGGACGCGTATAGTTTTTTTTTTATCTGAATAACAATAATATTGATAAAAAAAAGTTTTTAGAAAAAAAGACAGACTTTAAAAAAAAATAGGAATCGAAAATGATTCGAACAATAGTAACTAAAAAGTAGAAAATAATAAATTCAATAATGACAGTTTCTACTACAAATCAATATTTATAAAATGTCTACTTATTTAGTTTACACAAAAAAATCATTGTTTAGAGCTCCCTTTTCTTGAAATCGATTGTTCTGCTGCCGCTTCATTCTTAACCTGCTAACTGCTGAGTCAACCACGGCGTCGACTTCAGAAAAAGCGATGAGCTTCAAACAATCATTTTTTTGTGTAAACTAAATAAGTAGGCATTTTGAAAATATTAATTTGTATTAGAAACAATCCTTATTAAATTGATTATTTTTTAGTTACTATTGTTTGAATAATTTTCTATTTATATTTGAAGTCGGTTTTTTTTCTAGAATTTTTTTTTCATTTTCTACTTTTTAGTTACTATTGTTCAAATCATTTCCGATTTCTTTTTTTCAAGTCCCTTTTTTCAATTTAAATAAATGAAAAACCTTTTTTGTCTTTTTTGCGAATGACTTGAAAATTAAATGGGACCGACCAAAAAACAAACCCTTCAAATGAGACAGTAATAATAGATTAACTAAATTTTATAAAAAGCGAAACAAGGTACTAGGTAGATGAAGTAATATAATATAATATACATTCGATGCATTAGAGTTGAAGATAACATAGAAACGTTCACGTTTCGGACAAATATTGATTGAGTGTGCAGCACGAGACCCGCGATGAGAAAGTATTCGTTAAAGCCGGAAAAGCTTTAACAAGAGAGAATTCACAATCATCAAATTACAGTAGTCGATATTCTGCTTTTGAGTTTCAAAAGGTCTACACACAAATATGGGGAAGTGCAAAAGCCAAGTGCGAAGCGCGAAATCGGACAGACGCTTGGGCGTCCTCAAACTTGCGAGCGAAGCACGCGTGTGTGAATGTGCCCGCGCCAGGGGCAGATTTTTTAAAATAATATATTTTGTTTATCCAGTATAATTCGTGAGTAAGTTCCTGAAATTTGAAATTGAAAAATTTATTTTTGATTGCTGTCCGAAGATGATTCTCGAAACCCATCTCCAAATTCTCGAAAGATTTACTTAGAATTAGTTAACTTTTCTTGGTCGAACTCAATTTCTTCAAAAAAAACAACTTAATATTTTGGGAAAAAGGTTTATTCTTCCTTTCAACTAGTTGGGGGGGGGGGGGTATAAGTGGGAGGGACGTAACCAGTTAAAATAACGTTTTATACGTTTTGTATTGATACATTTTTGCAAATTTTGCAGCAATGGCCCTACAAAGGTACAGGTCAATAATAACACATTTATTTCAAAAATCACTTTTATATTTCAAACTTTACACGATTCAACCTATTCCCATATTTTTTTCTTATTCGAGAGTTTTTCTTTTTCCCCAATAAATGGTATTACATGCCTTATCAGGGATAACAATTCAACATCGAGAACAATGCGAGCAGAATATAGAAATTTTATAATTAGCTGAACATATCAAAAGTTTTACAAGATTTTTTCAAGGCCATATGATACATGGGCCACGTGGCCCAAATTATAGATATTTTTTCAACAAGTTACGTCCGCACCGGTTGTGATATCAAGTTGAAATTTTGTGGTAAGCCTAAGAGAACACTAATCTACGTTTGTTTAGAACATTTGGTTTAAAATTATAAACAAAATATCAATTTCAGGGTCACGTATCCCACGCATAACATGGCCTTAAGCTTTATAATTTTGGTCGTTGTATAAGGGTCGTTTTTGAAAGGATTGAACCATCATATTCGGGAGTCGTACTTTATCTTCTAATTTAACTATAGTCAAACATAATTATTTCTCTCATAGAAATTCATCAAATTGAAAATTCAAGTATTCCGTTTTTAATTAAAAACTTATTTTATTCAGAATAAAATGCAAGTGTTTGTTCCAAAATTTTCGTTTTGGTAGAAAATTGATCTCCTTGGTTGAAAGTTCATCTTCCTTAGTTCTAGATTTCAGCTATCTGTTCAAAACTCAATTATTTTGTTATGTTGAAGATTCGTCCTTTGGAAATAGAAATATATCTTCCATCGTGGTGGGGTGGTCTCTTTTGTTCGAAAATGGACTTTTGTGTTGAAAATTCAACTGTCTTTGATGAAATTCGTCTGTTGTGCTTGGAAGTTCAACTATATGGCTGTTAATGCAACAGCTTGTTCAAAAATAATCTTCATTGTATGATACGGGTTGATAACTCAACAAAACGAAAAAAAAGTCAAATAATAATTAACTTTCTTCAAAAAATCATCAATCATCATTGAGTGATAACAACACAAAAAAAATTCTAGTTGAACTAACCAGAAATCTCGTTATTCTAACCAGAAAAGAATGTCAAATATGCCCTAACTGTAAATTCTGGTTAGATGTATAAGGACAATCTGGTTGATGATTTTCTAGTTGTTTTAATCAGATTCTCTGGTAGATTCAACCACAATTTCTGGTAAGGCTAACCAGAATCTCTTACCAGGCATTTTTCTGGTAACTCAGGTCTACGAGGTTCTGGTTGATATAACCAAGTATTCTGGTTGAGATAATCAGATGTTCCAGTTGATACTACGAGATATTCTGGTACGTGTAACTATTTTTTCTGGTTGAGGTACTACTCTTCAGTGATCAGTAAAATCGTGCTTCAAATTATAAAAAAGAAACCCTAAAAATATATGATTACACATAATATATGATTTTTTTCAAGATATAAATGCATCTACTTGTGATTATTTGGTACATCGTAATTTTTAAAACTTAAATAACACTTAAAATTTTGCACGCAGCGGGGGATTCGAACGCATAACCTGACGTACGCTAATCAACGAGCCTAACCATTCGACCATTGAGACTAGCTGTCAGCAGTTTGAAAAACGAGGATGAAAATTAGATGATCTGAACATTCGAATTTTTTGGTTTACACCAAAAGTAAAAAATAAGATATTTTATATTACTAAATTATTATTACTAAATTCATATTTGTTTCAAAAATGTAATGTTTCAATTTTCAAAAAAGTTATTGATGTAAAAGTCACTTTTTGACGGTGAAATTAGAATATAAAAATGAAGCTAAAATAAAAATTGTAGATCACTCCTCTATATCAACTTCAATTCCCTCTAGCAGAAGAAAATTTAATTCTTCCAAAAGAACGCTAAAAATGGCACCATTGCCACCTGGAGATGTTTTCCTGTCATTTGATTTAAATAAGGCAGAAGCGAAAATGTTCTAACCTTAAATATAACGCATGCATTGAGTACATTTTGATGCCAAATATTGTAAGAAAAGTTTCATCCCCCTATCTGTCAGGAAAAGCAATCAATTTCAACCCATACGTATCAGAAATCGATAAAAAATTCTAGAATGTTTTCAAAGCTTCCTTTCTACCTAAAATCTTGAACATGGATTTTGTAGATTTTGATGGTAAATGTCTGTAAAAAAAAGTTTCCTCCTCCTATAGCTACCGGGGAAGGCAGTTATTCTTAACCTTTTACCGAGGGGCTATCCACTCTGTAATCAGACGACGCTGATTTCAGTGAGTTCACCGGATCGACAGTGATCTTCGATGATTTCCACCTCTGAATTCAGTGAGTTCGGTTTCGTACTCAGCGAGGAACTCAGCGTGCGTCTCCTTATGCGTATGGAGAAAGAAGGCGATGCATGGGTTACCATGGCTACGCGTGGCTCGGACTGCTTAGTGAGTGCCAGTGAGTTCAG
>WSXT02128933.1:0-10754 GCA_011762715.2 Neuroterus valhalla
CGGGTACCGTACCGGGACCCGTACGGAAACCGTACGGTTTCTGTATGGAATCCGTAAGTATATTTTTGGCGGGGAAGGAAGTAACCGTCAATCACAGTATTTGGAATAAAGGTTTTATATACTAAAATTGGTTCCAGATGTTTTATTCGAAGATGATACAAGAACTTGAAGAATTACTTTCTCGAGACCAAGTAGTTGACAAATGATATTTATATTTTTTAATAAAAAGATTATATAGAAGATATTTTAAATATATTGTTTCTTATGACCTCATACAAAAAAATATTATTTAAATAGGAAATTCAACCAATTGCACGGATTTTCTGCATAATAAAATCCCTGAAAGTTATTGATATTATCGTTTTTGAAAATTTTGGATAAGGAATAATTATCTACATAAGTTCCAAAAAAAAAACATGTTCCACAAGAGGGAACCCTTGCATCTACAGAAAGAACGTAGTTAGATAAGAAAGTGGGGACACAATTGGTGAAATGAAATTCAATAAAAAGAATTCACTTATAACAGACAGAAATTCAAATCATGTTTTCGTTGGAAGTTTAGGAAAGAAACTTTGTTCCTAAAGTCTCCACAATAGTATGACAATCAGGATTGGAAATTATTGTATTTGATAATATGATAATAATATATAATAATGAAAATTATCATATTGATAGAGAAACATTTATTGATAACAAACAAGAATGCGGATCGATTTCCTCTAAAAAATTCCTGAAAAAAACTATGTTTCTGAAATCCTCATAAAAGTATGGCAATTGAAACTGAAAGTAGTGTTAAATTATTTCAAAGAGACCTTTTACCTAAAATACCTTACTTTTATTTCCTTTTCCCATTTTTAATCAAAAAATCTTAAAAATTGAGGATTGTTATGGAAATTGTCATTATCTTCAAATATGTACTTATAAATTATTCTTTCCGTTAGCAATTCGTCTGTTTGACCTCTTGTATCAAGAAATGAAATTTTATTCTGCGCCACTAATGGTGGAAAACATAGTAGACTTGCTTTTGGAATTTTTCAAATACCTTTCTATTTTAGATTAATAAGAACATTTCATCACTTACTTTGGTGTATTGGATGCTGTTTAACTTATTCCGATTGGTCTCAAGTTCATTTCTATCGACAAAGGGAAGGTTTAGGAGAAAGTCGTAAAAATTTCCATTTTTTACTCTACAGGTTTTGACTGAAGTCCAATACAAGGAAGCAAAAATCGGTTTATATGATTCTCTTTGGCATACAGTTGGGAGTGTTGATAAAAATTAAAGTTGGTTTAAAATTCTCCGCCCTAGGCTGTTTCGGAACAAATTTCGACATTAGGCCCCACATTGGAATGCTCCTGGAACCCTTTCACGCACATCACACTATGAAATGAAACTTCGGAACATTAATTAATGTAACATATCAATGAATAGAAACACTGGTAAAATATTATTTAAATTCATATGAGTCAGGGGAATGATCAGTTTGCTTCCTTGTCCAGAACGGCTCAGAGCCGTTCTTCTTCCCGTTATTAATCCACTGTGTTGATTTACTTCCCTTGCGAAAATTGGTGGAATGCAAAATATCGTGCATTCGGATCAATTTAGAAATAAAAATGCAAATAGGATAGTAAAAAGTATAAGGCGCAGAAAAAATCTTACATGGAAGATTTGTTGACTGCTCCAAAACTCTTATCACCACTCATCGTAAAGTCAAGAACGCCCTCTTGGGCCACGTACGCCCGCAGAGCATCCAAACTCCACGATTCACTAAGTCACCCAACTCTCAAACATTTCTATCAAATATTTCGAATAATAACGGGAATCTTCCATATAAACATTAAAATTTACATATAGTCTTATTCCGCACACATGCCTTGGTTCTTATCCCGCAAAGCTGAATTTTATTAGAACGAGATTCGCCTTCCAAAGCAACTAGATAGACTGCCTTTGATTGGCTTAGTCGCCAACACTCGAAATTGAAATAATAAAATGGTGTGCACTTTTCATCCGATAGAGTGTGACAGATTATTTCTGGAACTCCTTCTCTTTTGTAGTACTTATATGAAAACTGCAGAAACAAATATCCGTTGCTCCGCTTATGCCCAACTACCGTCTTAGACTACAGGCCTAGTAACGGGCACTCAATTCAAAATATACTCCTAATCAAATCAAAAACAGAAGCACACAGCGAGCCTATGGAGACACTTTTGTGGACATGCACATCGATCCTTTTTTGCAGAGTAACCTATGCGGTGCCACAGTGTATTATTTTGTAAAAGCACAAGTAACTATATTCAAAACTGTCCTTGTGGCGAGCAGTTGAACTTAACTCTTCGCCGAATTCACGTACTTCAGTGTGTTTCTCGAGTTTCGAGCGTTCGACGAAAAACTTTGTTGTTCTGTAAGTTCGTGCCAGAAATAGACTAGGTGACATAGAGGATATTCCTGAAGGTACGTATGATCGTTGCTTGCTTCCGCATTTGCATTTCGAACAAGTATATTTATGATATTGAGATTGAAATGTGCCCCTCCAGTATTTTCTTTTTTCATGAAATTCAGGAATTTACTTAGTGAATTCTTTTTTCGCATGCGAGTGCGCGCGCCGGTGATTTCCGTTTTGATTGTCAAAATTTATCAACTTTTCGACTCCTTTGAAAAAACTTGCCCCGAAGTACCCCCGTAGGAATGAATGCGCTTTTACTACAACCACGTGGAAGTGTTCAATAGGGTGATCAGAAAATGCATTACAATTTGTTTCTCAATTTTAATGCAAACTCCCGGAAATTTGTTCGATTTCTCTTCACAATAAGTCACCGGATGCAAATAAAATATTACTTTCCAAATATCACGCCCATAAGTCTATTTCATAGGGTCCCAAAAAACCCACATAAGTGAAAAAATGAGGTTTTCTCAATGCAGATTGTTTTAAATACATGAAATACTACTTTATACTCATAATAAGATATTCATTAAAATTGTTTAAACAATTTATTATTGTTTTTAGCAGCTTTCTCTCAGGAAAAGATTCGAAAGTCAAGTTTTTTTCTGAATTTCTCAATTTATTCTCAGCATTTCAGTTATAGCTAAGTGATCATGAAATAAAGTTAACAAAAATTATTTTTTAAACAATATGTTAATAAATATAACATTATTCTTTCAGAATAATACAACAAAGTTGCGTTTTTTTTAAATCTTCAACTGTTCGTCCACTTTTCACTTAAAGTAAGTAATTATTCAACTTAATTTAGCAAATATAATTGTTTAAACAGATTAATATTGTTCATAGCTATCTTCGTCTAGATTATTACTACACAGTTGCGGATTTTCCTGAAATTTTCAACTTTTAATCACTTTTTAATTGGAGTAAAGTGATAATTAATTCGAGTTAAAAAAATTAATACTTAAACAATTTATAATCATTGCTAATAATATTCTCTTTGCTTGATAATAGAAACTTGCGGTTCTCTCTAAATTTTAAACTTTTTGCCCACTTTTCACTTGATGTGAGTTAATATTTAGTTTGATTAATCAAAAATAATCGCTTGAACCAGTAACGAATCTAGGATTGAGCTGGGGGGGGGGGGCTTGGTAGTTGGGACAATCGAGGGACAGTTGATAGTTCGGACAATCGCCACACAATCGAGGGACTTCTGGGGGGGACTACAGCCCCCATAGCCCCCCCTCTGGATCCGCCACTGGTTTGAACAAATTATTATTCTTAATGGCTATCTTATCTTAGATTGGTGCTAATAAGTTGCGGTTTTTTCTCAACACTTAAGCTTCTTGTCCACTTTGCACTAAGTGAGGTAATAATTGATGCACCTTTACAAACATGCTTATGTAAACAATCTATTATTGTTTATAACCATTTTCTCTCCGATAAGTGCTAGAAAGTGGTGGTTTTTTCTGAAATGTTTATCTTTGCTTTGCCTTTTTAGCTGTGAACGAATAATAAATAAAGATAAGAAAGAATAATATTTTGAATTATCTCCTTCTTTTTTGCGAATATATTTTTCTGAAATAAAACAGATATTTGAAATATGCTTTGAATATTCCACATAGATTCCGCGTCATGGCCCTCCAATGAACCAATGAAAGTTTTTTAATCAGTGAAAAGTATACATTTCTCGAAACATGTCCACTATTTTGAGTCCGCCATTTTGAATTTTGAATTTTCATCATCATTATTTAAATCAGTGACCCCAAAAACCCCTTTGTATTCATTTTCGTGGAGAAAAATAGAAAATTTTGGAAAATGTCCGCCATTTTGGGCCCGCTATCCCAAATTTTGGATTTTTCAAATCATTGTTGAAATCAGCGACCCAAAAAACTCCTTTGTACTCATTTTTGTGGAAACCAATAGAAAATTTTAGGAAAACGTCCGCCATTTTTGGCCCGCCATTTTAAATTTTGAATTTTTAAATCATTGTTGAAATTAGCGACCCAAAAAACACCTTCGTACTCATTTTCGTGGAAAACAATAGAAAATTTTGGAAAAATGTCCGTCATTTCGGGTCAGCCATTTTGAATTTTGAATTTTCAACATTATTTTCGAAACCAGCGACCCAAAAAACGTGATATAAACACTCGAGAAGTCATAAATATTAACTCTTTGAATTTTTCCCGAAAATTTTGGATCTGGAACCACTGTGCGGCGGTGGTCTGGTGGAGCAGGGTCGAGATATCCACTGTGAGGTCTTGACTGAGAAGAATCGGGGAACTGGTTCTAAGAAGCTTCACCGGAACCTAGGAGTCGACACCCACGATGGCACTGAAGGCACCACAGGTCCTTACTGCTGCGCTTACCTCATATTAATAATAATAATAATAATGACATTTTTAGCGTTGTCGTCGCGGTAGAGCTAGGGCTTTCCTCTCAAGACTTTGATAGCCTCGTGAGCGGTAGCATTGTTACTGACCAGGTCCTTCATGCTAGACTGACAGAAAGCGGAGAGGAGAGGGGCTAAGAGTTACATCAAAGAACCCAATCATAATGGCGAATTTTATAAATGTATTGAAACGCTAACCGCTTCCCCAGAATCTTTGGGCGCCCCTCGAGCCACTGCTGGGGGTCAAAGCACTACAGCAGAAACAGCTTAAAAGCGCATCAAGTGGAATATATGTCAATGAACGGAGAGTTGATGAGTCCCTACTATCAGAGCGCGAAGTTTGAGACTAAGCGCAAAAAGTGCTACAATTTGAGGACAAAGTTCACTGAGAAGTACCCCTATCTACGGTGGGTTTGCGTGGAAGATCTCACCTCTGGGTCATTACATACGAGCCAATCCACCAGACATCGTGGTTCATGAAAAAGGTAGCGGAAAAGTTTCTATCGTCGACATTGCTTGCCCACTTAGCTGAAATTCGCAGGCAACCTATACAAGGAATGTGAAAATGCATCCATTTATTCTTCCGTGATATTGGCTACAGGCAATGTACACGCAAGATGCACTGAACATCTCGAACATCTAGGAGTCATTAAGTTACTGTTTTGACATAAATAATTCTGACATGCGCTTTTGCTCTCTCATTCATCATTAGACCAATTCCTTGACAACGATGTGATTCCTTGTCTACTCCTGACCAGATTTCGACACCATTCTCCACCTTATCAATCTCACATCATCCCTTTTTCTTTGTTCCCGGCACGCACAAAATATCAAGTTCCCTTATGCGCATAGTATCCCGCAATTCCTTTTCCTTCAGATGATCTACACCTCTGGCATTCCACACACCCAATCTCCATTCATTATCTGAAACTTTTCCGGGGGCACGCGGTCCGTTAAAGTAAGCGGCAGTCCTGTCATCCGAGGCTAGATATTGCATTGACACTTGAAATGACTTCCCACTACGGAACTCCACATTTCTACATCACGATCTATCACCATACTATAATCCACAATAGCTGTCTTGTTGGGATTGGTCCTACAATGCGATTTTGCCTGAAAAGTTAGGTAGAGTATGGAAAGAATGTCAAGAATTAAAAGTTAAAAGTAGATAAATGGAGGGAAAAGGGGAAAGATTGGTATTAATAGAGAGGGACCTAAAGGCTTGGACTCAATATCAGGGAGGAGAAGTATAGGACAAAAAGGAAGCTGTATTCATAAGGAATGCAAAACATGGGAATACAGATCGGAAGGGAAGAATACTACCAAACCGGAAAGGAGAGGGAGGGTTGTAGGTAATACAAAGCGGGACTAAGATGGCAAAACAACGTTTATAAATAACGGAGAAACCGTAATCGATTACATTCCTAAAGAAGGAAAGATGAGGAAGCTGATATTCAGCATGGCAGGTCCTACGCGTTCCACAAGGACGATGGAAGGAAAAGGAGGTAAGCATGAACCACTAAGAAGGAGATAAAGTAATGGAATGCGGAGTAAAGATGGGAAATAAAAATCTAAGATAGAATATTAAAATGAAGGGCTTAAGATCTTCTCAGGGTACCACCAACTACCTGAAGGCTCATTCGACTCTTTCATTGTCATCTGCCAGCGTCGAGTTCGCTGAGACTCGGAAAAGGATCGTGCTCAACCTACTGCTTCTCTATCCGCACGGAAAGGGAAATGGTGCGTTTGCGCGCTCCGCACTCAGACGGTCCCCTGCTCTGATGCGTGGACGCCTGAATGCCCGTTTTCTCGGCGTGTGACGCTGCAAGTCAACTCGTTAGTTCACGCGCCCGAGTGATCGGTGGATAACCCGCCTAAGTCCAAACACCCGGACTCCGAGAAAGACGACGGTTTGAAAACGATCAGAGAGATCGGCGGATTATCCGCCGGAAGAGTTTGGCGCGCATTGAGACAACACTAGCGCCGTCTTGCTGCCCAAAATAAGCATTCAGGCGTGCACGCATCAGAGCAGATGCCCGTCTCAGTGCAAAGCGCGCATACGTACCATTTCCCATTCCGTGCGAGGGATGGCAAGTACTCGAAGCCAGTGACCAACACACGCGCGCTGTGTACGAGCGACATGGCTAGATACACACACAGCGCGCGTGTGTTAGTTGCTGGCTTCAGCATAGTTTCCAATCTGAGCACACTGCTAAATATTAATTAGTAGTTATTAATTAACTCTGTTCCACACCACCATGAGGTCGAGTTCAAGGAGCGTTTTTTTCACGTGGCGATCCCCAGTAGGCCTAATCCACTTGTCAATTAAATATACATTTTTTTGCTTTTCTTTTGTTTTTATTGAATTAATATATCGGATGAGTCCACTTGACAATTACATACTCTACCAAATAGTATCGGCATTCTGATTGCTAACTACTTTAAAAAAGCACTGTTTAAAGCAGCATAATTGACCTGAACTTAAGATTTCTAAAAAAAAAGTTATTTTGATAGTTCAAGATCGTTAGATAATGATATAAAAGTGTATCAAATAGAAATTATTAATAGAAATGTATTCTCTCTTGTATTGATATTAGGTATTTATAATTTTTCTAATATTGCGTTCAACCAGTCAACACAATTAATTTGCCGTTATAGCTAGATCCAGTCAGGCGCAATACTCTTCCGAGCACTTTCCTATTTTTACCCATAGTAAATAACGCAAAAAATGCATGTTTAATTGACAAGTGGACTCATCCGATATATTAATCCAATAAACCACCACGTGGAGAAAAACGCTCCGTGAACTCAACCTCATGGTGGTGTGTGAAACAGAGTTCATTAATAACTACTAATTATAATGTTTAGCAGTGTGCTCGGATCCGAAACAATGCTGAAGCCAGTAACTATCACACGCGCGCTATTTGTGTGTCTAGCCGTGTCGCTCGTACACAGCACGCGTGTGTTATTTACTGGCTTCGAGTACTTGCCATCCCTCGGATAGAGAAGCATTAGGTTGAGCACGATCCTTTGCTGAGTCTCGGTGAACTCGACGCTGGCAGATGACGAAGGAAAGGGTCGGATGAGCCTTCAGGTAGTTGGTGGTACCCTGAGATGATCTTAAGCCAAATGAAGAGAAGAGAATAATGAGAAGATAAGGAAAAGGTGAGTCAGAAAGAAGAAAGGGAAAATTAGTGAGGAAAGGATAGTGGAACAAAGATTTTAATTAGCGTGAAGGAAAAATGGAGGAGTGTATAAGAAAAAATAGGGAAAGAGAGATCCACAAAAGTGAGGAGAAGAGAGGGTAGAAGGAAGAGGTAGAGAGACCAGCAAAAGAATGAAAGGAATGACAGGTTACAAATGTGAAAAAGTGATGAAGGATGGGCGTGAATAAGTGGATGTAAATGAGTGTGGAGACGAAGTACTTCGAAGGATTGTTATAAGGGAGAAGAAGTGAAAAGGAAATGATATGAGCAGGGACTGGTGATATGGCTAATAAAAGAAGATTCTTGTGGGGGAAAAATGGGAACTAGTGGCTTTGTTTTTTGACTCCCAAGCAACATTCGATTCAGCAAGCAGAAGGGTACCATTGCAAGATATAAATGAGAAAGGATTAGATAAAGGATTCGCTTTAAGGATAAGAAGCGATTTTGTGGGAGACTAGGTTAAGAGAGTAGATAGGGAATAAGGGAGGAGATCAATTCTAGACAGTGAGGGGGCTCAGGCAAGGTTGCCCCCTGAGATCGCTATTGTTTAGTTTCATCTTGGCGGACTTACATGAGAAATTAGGGGAAAGAGAAAAAGGGTACGACCTTCGGTAGCAGCAAGCTTTACTATTTGGCATATACGAATGATGATGTACCATCAGCAGAGGCCGGAAGAGGTTTTAACTTTATGATAAGAAGGTTTCAAACATAGAGCCTATCCGAAAGTGAAAGATGTAACGTTGAATACAAGTAAGCCCAATATAATGTTGTATAGTAATAGAAAGAATAAAATAGCGTGCAAATGGAAAATTAACATAGTGACTGTTCCTTCCGGTTCTTGTTTGAAGCAGAGGCGGGATTAATCTGCAAGGGATTAATAAAAGAATAACCGCGACGGGAGAAAATTATCGTTGGGCAACTTGAGAGAGCTTAGGAATTCGGAGAAAAGCTAAAGAAAGAAGTGGGGTTTAGTGGTACTAGAAGTGTTTACTGGGGAAGAAGAGGAAGGCAGATTATGGACAAATTTCTTGAAATAATTGTGGTCTATGATAAAGATGGTCGACTGTCATCGGATTCTCCTTAAGAAAAAAAAACCGAAGTCAGTTTTCCACAGTTTGTCAGGAATTAGGAGATTTAAACATGAGATGCCGCTGCCATCTTTGCCATTTGTAGTTCTACGCCAGGACCCAAAAGGGCTAGTGAATGGATCGTCAGCAAAGCGGGAAGTGCATAGTGATAATAGTGGAAATTCAAAATTTTAGAAAAAAGCATACTCGACCAAAAATATGTCATGAATCGGCAAAAATTCTCAGCAGCTAGGGGTCGTGGTTTTATTAGTTCTCTCAACCGACACTTAACTTGAGAGCACTGAAATTGCTACCTCTAGAAAGAAACAGATCGGAAAACTGAAGAAAATGTCTAAAGAAATTGGAAATATATTTAAATGCCACAGACTTGAGTGTCAAACCAGATGCAGTGAATATTGCAATTATCCTACATACGATAAGAGATGAGCTCCTAAAGAAAAAAGGGGAGCGTTTGTCGCTTTTGGGTTTTTCAACGTTACTAAAAAAATTATGAGACCTTTGATGATTTTCTGACTTATTCAAAGCGTCTAAGCCGAGATTGTGCTTTTGCTACACTAAACAAAAGTTGATCAAGGATCGCATAATAAGCGGTATTAAAAATACGGATTCAGAAGATTGCATTCTGAAAGAAGAAAATATCACCTTGGAGACATGCACGGATATACCGAGCAGCAGAATTGTCAACACATTCAGATTGAAACGCTAAAGCTTGATTTAAAAATTTAAAAATTTTAAATTTTTTTAAAATTTTATTACTCTGACATTTCCCTCTTTATCGAAAAAAGTTATAAGTATGGATTCTTTAAATTTCCAAACGATAAAAAGAACCGTACATAGAACTATAAAATCTCCAAAAAAGGGGTCTCAAAGATTTTGGAAATGCTCCCGCTTTTTGATTTTTCATTCAAAATAGCTGGCCAACGAGCTCATCCTTTCTTTTGGACCAATCAACAAGTGTATCATAAGGTCGATTTGATTCGTCCATTTTTTCGTGAGTTATCGTGTTTACGGACGGACGGACGGCCGACTTACGGACATACAGACCAACAAACACCATCGCCAAAACTTGATTTTCGGCTTCAGGGGGTTTCGAATCGTGGAGATCCGTTGAAAATGAAAAATGTGGAATTTCAGATGATAACTGAAATAAATGAACTCTCCTTCCAAAAAGCACGCCGTAAAAGTATGTAACATGTGAACAATCTATTCTTAGAATTGTAGGTGTTCATCTTGGAAATGAAATAAAAAAAACTGGAATTTGTAATAAATCGAACTATTAACAATAACCGAATATTCCAACTGCCTAGGGCGGAAAATTGTTCAAATTCACCACTGCCCATAGGTCAAGTACGCTATAACACTCGTTCTGTCAAAATGGCAAGTATTTCTTATTATCCAATATCTTATCCAATATCCCCCATACTCCCTTAAATAGCTATATTTATATTTTGGTTATAATGTAGTGTGAAAAAGGGGCTTCTACAACTGTAATAAAATATAATTTTTCTTTTCGTTTTAAATTTTTCATCAAATATGTTAACCTATGCGTCTAATAGTTTGGACACCCAGACGAATTGCCAGTGGGTGTCCGTAGCCAATCGTCTGGGTGTCCTGACACCTCGGACACTGGGGT
>WSXT02128944.1:0-10753 GCA_011762715.2 Neuroterus valhalla
TCGCACAAAAAATTATGAAAAATAATCTGTGAACTTGATAACTTTCGAAAGAATGATCATATTCGATCGAGCTTCGGGGTACATTTTGAAGGATCAAAAATACAAGTCGAGTTTGTTAAACAGCTGTTTTGAATCAAAAATGAAAGAGGGGGAGCATTTGTAAAATTTGTTTGGACTTTTATTCCAAGACATAAAATTTTAAAGTGCGGTTTCTTGTATATTATAGTATGTAAAAAGTGAAACAATTTATTCTCATGATTTTCGTTTGATAAAAACAAAATAGAGTTGTGGCATTTTCAAAATTCAAAAATATAAACGAAAATGAGAATTTTCAGCCAAATAGCGCAAGATTGAAAAGAAAGTGAAAGAGAAAAAATGCTTCTTTTTGGAAGCCCTAAAGATCGTGCATACAACTATTTGAATTTTCTCAAAAAATTAAAAATTCCAATTTTGATCGCACGAAAAATTATGAAAAAAAAACCGCGAACTTGATAACTTTCGAAAGTATGAACGTATTTGATCGTGTTTTGGCTCCCATTTTGAGGGTTCAAAAATACAAGTCGAGTTCGTTAACCAGCTGTTTTGGTTCAAAAATAAAAGAGGGGGAGCATTAAAAAATTTTTTTTTGACTTTTTTCTCCAAGGTCAAAAACTTTAAGTACGGTTTCTTGTAGTAAGTAAAAAGTGACACAATTTATCCTTATAATTTTCTTTTGGTAAAAACAAAATTTTCAGATTTGTGGCATTTTCAAAATTCAAGAATATAAACGGAAATGAAAATTTTTAGTCAAATAACGCAAGACTGAAAAGAAAGTCAGAGAGAAAAAATGTCTCTTTTCGGGAGCTCTACAAGATCGTGCATACAACTATTTGAATTTTCTCAAAAAATCGAAAATTCCAATTTTTATCGCACAAAAAATAATGAAAACAAGGTACGAGGTATATAATATAATATTATATACATTTGATGCATTATAGTGGTTATGTTTATGTTTGATCTGAAGAATGTCATACTACAACGTAAATCATCATAGAAAGGAATGTGTTTGGCTATTAAAAACTGATTTACGGTCTCATTATTTTACTGCTCTTGTTGCAGCCACATATGTGTATTTACCATAAAAATAGTCACTTTCACAGGAAATTATTAGTCTCTTAATTAGTTGCTTGTAGATTAATTTGAGTTTTGTAATTTGTTTACCCTGATTGAAATCTTTATTTTTGAATTTTTGTTTATACTGAATGAAGTGTAATTAAATATTTTTATTGCTAGTAAATTATTTCCATGTGTAGTATTTATTCTCTTCCACGGGACATTCATGGCAAGGGAATTATCATTTATTGAAGTGTTTTTACATGTTCGAAATTTTTATAAAGTTAAGGGCAATAATAATGAAATAAGATTTTGGAAATATAGCTCTACAAATTGTTTCTCTACAGGTTGAAATTTCGCATTACAATATTTTCGAACTAAATGCTTTAAATTAATCTTTTCGTATCTCACATACGCGTAAGTATTTATGTATGCATGTATGTATGTATGTATGTACGCGTATTATTTTAGAAACATTTGCAATGATATTGGATCACTTTATCTGTGAAAAATTTTTGAAAATTTTCATTTTTTTGAATGACCGGAAAAAAATCGTATGTGGTAGATTCAGTCTGTATCTATTGATATTATAATTAAAAATCTAAAAAAAAAAATTCCACGTATTAAGAGACGGGAAAAATAGTAATTTTTTCTTAAATGCACATAAATATCATGTAGATATGTGCCTTTATTTGAAAAACAATGCGAAATATCAAAGAATTCAAGAGGAACTTTGTGCAGAACAATTAAGGAAGAACAAAATAGCGAAAATTAATGCATCTGGGACAATGAAACGTACACTAAAAATAATTAAAAATTTTGCTAAATTTATAAATTCAACTACTTTTATTGTGGCGAAGGCAACAATAATGAAATAGGTTTATGAATATCAATATATCTGAATCAGAATATACAGAGAATATGAGTAATAGACGATCAGAACTGAAATATGCAATCTAACCTAAAACTTTAAGGTCATACTCAGGAGAGTGACACTCGTATGAAGCCCTGTAGAATAAATGTGACGTGAGATCTGAACGCAGCCGCGTGACAGCACTGGCTGTACTTTTAGGCCGATAATTATTCTATAGCATAGGGAAAATTTAAATTTTGATTTATTTCAATCATAAAAAACTTTTTTTTGCATATATTTATTTTGAGACAATATTTTGTGATATTTTAAATATCCAATAAATTAATAGGTGCTAATGAAAAAGTGAAGGAAACATTATTTTGATGACTATATACGAATACGCTTTTCACAGAATACATAAAATAATTCTACAAAAATATTAAATGTGTAGCATTAACATATCTAAATATCGAAACTTATGAACATAGTAGATTTCAATTTAATTTCACGTATTCATGACATTTATGTTGAATAATGGAATTAGACCTTAATTCAAGTAAATCATAAAAGTTGATATTTCTTTTTAAATTTAGACAATAATTCATCCTGCTTGGTTTAATAAACCTGTGAAAAATGAAGACATCTATAAGAATTATTCGAATACTTCCAACGATTTTTATTATAAAGAATAGGATATAGAGATCAAATAAATATTATAAAATTGGAGAATTAAAAACTGTACTTGTGAACAATATTTAAATAGTGATAAATAAAATATCATTACAATTTTCCAACAAAATGAATGAATTTCGAACTGAAAAAATAATTATTTGTATTCGAAAATGGAACAGTAACATTTTTCGTTCAAAAAACCAATTTCAAATCAAACAGAGTTTTTTACTAAAACACAGAATCTTCAACTAAAAGAGTTAAACTTTCAAACGGATGAATTAATTTTCATCGAAAAAGATATATTCTCAACCCAAAATTGAATACTCAAATTTTGAATTGAAATGAAGTTATGTTTAACCAAACAAATGAATTTTCAACTACAACTATGGATTTATTTTTGAAGTAGTAAAATTTTCTTTATTTAAAATGAAGAAGAGAGGATTTTCAAATTGTGACGAATTTCAAATTGGAAAAGCGTTTTTTTTAATTTTCTCTCTTTCAAATAAAAATTATGATTATTTTAAAAAGTTCACGTCCCATTTAAAAACATTCCCTGTTCCAAGTGCAATTATATTTCTCTACTGAAACTCCCCACCCTAAAATCAAAACTATAATTATTTTCTCAAATTCCCTGTCCTAAGTCAGATAAATGAGGAGAAAGAAAATAAAACGCATATATATATATAAATTGAGAAAATAATTCTTCCTGTATGTTTGGGCTTTCATCAATTCAATAATCAAACTTGAGTCGGTTAAAAAAATCTGATAGAACAACGAATTTGCAAAAGGTTTTTCTTATAATGGAAAAAAATTCCTTTCTCTCATAAAGTATAGATATATTGAAAGAAATTTTGATCAGACTAAAGAAACGTAATATTCTTTAAATTATATGATACTTACCATCCTTTTAATCCATAAAAATAAAGCGATCGTTTCTCATATTTCGACGGTAAAGTTTTCAAAACTCTAGGTCAAATCAAGTGATTTCCGGTTTTCTAATCGAATTCTTGGTCATCTCTCGTTTTTTTTCCAGTCAATAAAATTCCCTGTTATTTTCCGGTTTTCCGGTCAAGTCAGCAGTATCAATTGCAGAATTTGAACAAAATTAAAAAATGATACATTCGCCATGTATTTTATGAACTGTCGGCCTAAAAGTACAGCCAGCGCCGCCTTTCAGTTACGGCCAACATTCATTTGTTTTCGATCGATACATTTTTAAAATGTTTGTTCATTGTTCTAAACTGCAAAAAAATCGTGAATTGATTTTCTTGCAGAAATTAAAATGCATCTTAAAACTGTAAATCACTTTTGCTAGTTCACATTTTGACCGCATTAGAATTATAAATGGCGTCATGTAATTCTGCGGTTCTCAATATCCCTGGTCCAAGCTTCGACCGGAAAACGATCTCCGGATCCATTGGATCATAACGTCAGTCCATTAGACCAGAATCGCAGGTTTGGTCTTTGCTTGGACCAGAATTCCGGTCCAAGGGATTCAGAGTGCAAGAATCAAAATTAAGAGTTGAATATCCTAATTATTTGTAGAAATGCAGCATATAAACTTCATAGTTGAATAATAGCCAAACATTAAATGAATTTAATAGTTAATTATTATATCTAATAGTAATTATATAAAGCTTCCCTGACGTGATTTTCAAATAGCGTGCCAGTTTTGATTCAAAATCCCCTGATCTAATCTTCAAAAGACTATAATAATTAAAGCCAGAACTCCCACAATTCCGTTGCAATCTTCCAATTTCAGACTAATGAAATCAAATAGCTCTTGTTCAAGTTCAACTCTCAAGTATACATCCAGCATAATAATCAGAGAAGACTTGATTTCTGTAGAAGTCTATAAAGCTGAAAATTCCGTAGGTTCCGTCGCATTAATTAGCGTCTGGTGACCTCAGTTTGCCTCTGTCAAGGACTTGTGGAGAGGTCAACTCGACGATATCGATTCTCGAATTTTATGCGGGAGATGTAGCAATATATAGCACAGCCGGAACCCCACAGCATGATTCAGAGGGGTGGGTGCGCACAGTATTTGAAGGAGTGGGTGCGGTAATGGTAACTCCACTTCCCCATATATTTCCTTGTCTATCATGTATATCTATCTATCCCTCTTAGTTTTCCTATGTAGAATGTAGATTCCGACCTTAGCTTAGCAAAGCGTATAGTGATACATAGTGACTCATAGGGGTAGAAATAGGAAGCTACCTTTCCCATGTCCGTTCCGCTTCTACGGCATGTCGTAAGCGTTGTGACAGAAACAAAGACTCCCTATTGGCAAACAAAAACATCCACTGCGGGCAAAGAGGCGCTGCTGTATTAAAACGAACATGGCTGCCTATAGACTGTCATGGACTGCACTTGCAAAGCTGGCACGAGCTATAGATTTTATTCAATGATCATGATAATAATTCTATTTAATAATCACGTAATAACTGTATAAAGAACAAAACAGGAAATACATAATCATCAACGCTGAAATGCAGAGAGCTAACTAGTATTTGTTGATCAGTATCTTGAATTTCGAGTTGTTTTAACCGTTCGGTACGTTTATCAACAACAATACTTTCTCCAAAATTATTTTCCACTGTAACAGTACCACTGTCAAATTTTTGTACTTTATGGGAACTCAACTTAGTGTAAATATTTTTTTTGGAGTCACAGTTGACAACACAGCACACATTGCCTTCGCGAGTATCGTTTCCCTTTCTATGGTTCCAGGAGAATTCCATCTTTAAGATTTTATATCAACTTAATAAGCTTCCTACGTACTACTAACTGATTAATCTGACACAAAATTATTATCGCGTTATTTGAGTGCAACACGCATGTGAACAATGCTACGTGTATCCCATAGGCTGCCATGTTGGTTAGTTTGCTAGATGGCCACCAGGTCTCGCATCGCAATTTTAAATTCCTAAAAGGCCAACTTTTTACCTCGTACGTCTTAAGTCTTAAGAATTTTTTCTTTTGAACTTTCCTTTTTTCAACGATTCTCTGTCAACCAACAATTTTTACGAGTTCCAAGCACGCATGAAACAATAAACTCTTCCTATGATCAGACTCTTTCATCTTCAACTCTTCCTCAAAATCCAAATAAACGGAGAAGTTCCAGAGGCTGGAGGGATCCACCTGTGCTGGGTATTTGTGGACTTTTCGGGACAAAGACAAGATTTCTGGGTTTATTTTCATTCTAGATTTTGTCTCGACTTCTTATTTTTGGATCTGCAACTTTCGGAAAACTATTCTAGGATTGAGGTACGAGAAGGAATGATCTAATCTAATGAAAAGTTATTTATGAGATTGCATTTCTTTTTGTTTCTCCGTTAGTTGAAGACAATTTTATCAGTTCGGACTGATTTATTGGAAACTATAAGATTGGAGAAAAATTACGCTTCGCATAAGTCGCTTATTTTTCGAAACTTTTTTTGACTTTGCCCTTGAAAATGAATTTTTTTTTGAGGTTCGTCATGTGAGATGGGAATTCTTCTAAATATTATATTTTTGGGTTTCAAATTGAAACTTTTATTTCAAAATCGATCTTTTCTTATTGGAAACTATTCTCCTTTTGCTGAGGAGTTACCTATTTTGTTCAAAATTCGTCTTTTTGGTTGAATTAAATTGTTTTTTATTTTCAAAAAGAATCTTGTTTAAATTAAATATAAACTTTCTCCTTTCTCGTCGTAAATTCACCCTTTTCTCCTTGAAGTTGAACTACTTTTTCACTCCACTTTGATTTTTTAATCCACTATTCAAAAAAATCAGCTACTTGCTTGAAAGCTTATCTTCTTGTTAAAATTATATCTTTTTGAATTAAAAATGTATATTTTCGGTTGAATTCAATTCATCCATTTACATAAAATAATCCATCTTGAGTAAAAATCATCTTTCTGGTTACATTTTGAACTCTTTTCTCCAAAATTAAATTTCTTTAAGATTCGAGATGAAAATTCCTTCTCTCCGATTGAAGATTTATCTGCATATTTTATTGAAATCCCTCTTTTTATTGAGATTAATTTTTTTTTTACTAAAAACATTAATATTTTATTTCTGGTTAAGGTTAAAGTAGTTTTTCACTTCACTGTAATTTTAATCACATTTAATTTTTTAATTCATTTTTTTTAACTTCAGTTACTTGGTTGAAAGCTTATCTACTTTGTCGGAAATTAATTTTCTGAATTTCAAAATTCATCTGTTTGGCTGGAAATTTAACTATATTGTTAGAAGTTCTAGTATTTGGTCAAAAATCAAAATATTCTCATGGAAATCAAACTATTTAGTTGGTTTTTAGTGGCTAAAAGTTGGCCTACTTTGTTGAAAATTCTTTTTTCTACCGTCTGAAATTCATTTTTTATCTCAAATGTTCACTTTCCCATATAAGGTTAATATAAATATATGTATATGTAAATGTATGTCTTTCGTTCCAGGCTCGATAGTTTGATGTTCGAGTGGAAAATCTAATGTCCGCTCTGCAGAAAATCTAAGCCACTTTAAAATAATAAATATTTGTTATTCTCAATAAATAATACTTGTAAGAAAATAAAAGTGTCATATTCCAAATTCCATGCTCTATAAATTAATAACGAATATTTTAATATAATGCAGAAATTTCCAATAGATTCCAGCAGGAGACTGGTGCCCTCCTGAGTGTACAACTTAACCAATAATAATTCGTTTACAATAATAAAGTGCAAACGAGTTAAGCTTATCCCGAAAAGGAGTTGGCTTAATGGTATAATAAAAATAATAATAATAATTTTGAGTCTGAAGAGGTACTTTTTACTAACAAGTCATGATCAGGAACTTTTTAAATGTTTTACAGGGTAACAGCATTCCCCTTTTTATAAATCAATCACTGATTTTCTATTTTCTCATATATTAATATAATTTGTACGATATTATGACTCATATAGTTGGTTCTCATTATTATTTTATTGAATATTGACACGGATACTTTTCGTTTCTAAGAAAAATCATTAAAATTTTCATTTCTTCAATAAAGGAAGTTGTTCGGCAGACTCAACTTGTTACTAAAACGAACCCGTAAATATCTAAGACCCAAGTTGTTGAACATTTTTAACAAATAAATTATACGATCCAATAAAGAGTCCTGGATCTCTAAAACCTTAATTAGACTGAGTCCTAAAAATCTTTAATAAATGATGAATGCTCGTAAAATGTTTTACAGAGAATAATAAAAAATCTGATTTATGACTTTTCCCTCAAAAAACTTACCACCTAACTTCTCCCAATCCATGAGGATTTTACACTTATTCACACGAAAGTTTTTTCATATTAATTAATCACTTTTTTTTTAGGTGATAACGCAAGATTTGATCGTTGATAGGAACCTGTCGTGAGGATATCTCGTAATGCGAAAACATCAATTTTTTGCTTGCTTTGGAATTCCTGGTTTATTGACAATGTGAACGTGTCTTGCGTGTCAAAGTTCAAGGGGGAAAATTCGAGCAGAGGAAGAAGGAAGTCGACCTTGCTCGAGTTCCAAGAGCACGAGGTCCTGAATTTTTTACAAATGAAATCCCTGCCTTCTAGGATTCGGTTCACGTGGGTCTGACATTCGAGAAACTAGTTAAGCACTCTCGATTCTGGGTGAAAAATTTCTTCGAATCGTTTCACTTTTGCGATAAACAAAAATTAGGTACAATTTATCAGAAAAAAATTTGATTTTCTAAAATAGCAGGTATTCCTTATTCAAGAAATCGACTTGGATTATACTTACGAATTATATCCAAAATTCAATGGAGTTCGTTCAAAAATAGTTGAATTCCATCATTTATAATATTATTTCATTTCTTCAGCAAATTATAATGCTTTTCAAATTGTTCTTTGTTGAACACCAATTTTGAATGGCTTTTCATTTTCATGATTTGAAACTTTTTCAGAAATATATTCTGCTTCGAATGATTGTTTACTTTGATTTTGTTCCGAATTTCAGAGTAAATAGTTTGAATCCTTCTGAAAAATCTTATTTTGAGCCCGAAAATACAATATTAGCCCAGGGAGACCGAAAAACATTTGAATTTATCTCAAAAAACAGAAAAATAATGAAATGTTTTTCTTCAATTACTGATTTTCTAAAAGTTTTTATTTCTCCCAGGAATCATAATCACTTTTCACTCCTTTTTAAAATATTTTTGTATGAAAATACTTCAATTTTTCACAAAAAAAAAAAAAACACCGAAAATTCAAATTTTTAGATAAAATTTTAGAACAAAATAATATAGGAAGTAACTCATTATATTGGGAGAAAAAAATAAATGTGAATTGATCGAAAATTTCATTCTTCAGTAACTTACAATGATTTTAAAATTGTTCATTTGTTGAACATCAATTTTGAATGACTCAATATTTTCATAATATACAACTTTTTCAGAAATATATTCTGCCTTAAATTTGTTGACAATTGCTTACTCCGATGACTTTTCTGACCTTCAGAGTAAATAGTTTGAATCCTTCTGAAGAAATCTGCTTTACAGCCCAAAAGTAAAATATTAGTCCGGGGAGACCAAAAAACATTAATTTGTATTTTTCTAAAAAAAAAACAGAGAAATAATGAAATATTTTTCTTCAATAACTGTATTTTGTTCCTTTTGTTTCTCCTAGAAATCATAATCACTTTTCACTCATTTTCATAATTAAAAAAAATCCTCCAATTTTCTCAAAAAAACACACCGAAAATTGAAATTGTTTCAAATAAAATTTTAGAACAAAACAATACAGGAAGTAATTCATAATATTGTGAGAAAATAAGAAATGTGACTTGATCAAAAATATCATTCTTCAGCAACTTACGATGATTTCAAACTGTTTATTTGTTTAACATCAATTTTGAATGATCCAATATTTTTTTATTATGCAACTTTTTCAGAAATATATTTTGCTTCAAATTTGTTGAAAATTGTTTATTTCGATGATTTTTCCGAATTCAAGAGTAAATAGTTTGAATCCTTCTAAAGAAATCTTTTTTTCTAGCCCAAAAGTAAAATATTAGTCTAGGGAGACCAAAAAACATTTGTATTTTTCTGGAAAAACAGAAAATTATTGAAAGATCAAAAACTCTTTTTTCACGTTTTTGTTTCTCCTGGAAACCATAATCACTTTTTCACTCGTTTTTATTTCATTTTTCATTCTTCAGCAACCTACGATGATATTAAAACTGTTTATTTTTTGAACATCAATTTTGAATGACTCAATATTTTTATAATATTCAACTTTTTCAGAAAAAAGTTTTTCTGCTTTAAATTTGTTGACAATTGTTTACTTTGATGATTTTTCTGAATTTCAGAGTAAATAGTTTGAATCCTTCTGAAGAAATGTTCTTTATAGCCCAAAAGTAATGTATATCTAATGACGAAGGAGACAACAAAAAAAATTTGTATTTTTCTCAGATAACAAAAAACGAATAAAAGATCTTTCTTCAATAACTCTTTCATTCACTTTTTTTTCTCCTAGAAACCATAATCACTTTTTCACTAATTTTGACAAAAATATTGCAATTTTTCCACAAAAAAAAAACACAAAAAATCGAAATTTCTTCGAATCAACTTTTCCTAATTTCAGAGTAAATATCAGATCCTTCTGACAAATATTTTTCTAGCCCAAAAGTAAAATACTAGTCCGGGGAAACCAAAAAACATTTGAATTTTTCTGAAAAAAACAGAAAATTAATAAAATATTTTTCTTCAATAACTGATTTTTCATACGTTTTTGTTTCACCTAGGAATCATAATCACTTTTTACTCATTTTTATAATATTTTCATTCCAAAATACTTAAACTTTCACCATAAAAAACACACCAAAAATTAATTTTTTTTCAAATCAAATTTTAGAACAAAACAATATAAGGAGAAATTCATTATCTCGGGAGAAAATGAGAAATGTGAATTAGTCAAAGATTTCATCAGTGTTAAATATTAAGATGAAGTGAAAGAATTTTACTGATTGTTAATTAATATTAATACCCAAAAGTTGATTTATTCAAAAAAGTCGAATAGTTCAGTTAAAAGTGTCTATAGGCCATTTTGTTGTTTAAGTCAATTGCAAATATTTTTTAGGTTTAATTCCTTTTCAGATTTCCGCACCTAAAAATTCGTAATATACGTGAA